>JAYXIM010018734.1:0-54431 GCA_037575425.1 Anastrepha fraterculus
CATTTGTAAATATTTATTGTACTGTGTATTAAACCCAAGGCGAATCTATTAAATGTGATATCGGTGACGATGAATCAGCTGACGTGGCTGTCAGCCCAGACTGAAGCAAGGCGAATTCGTTCTTTGTTTTCTACTTTGCCAATACTTTGCTTTGAATAGGGATTTATTTATAGCAACAAACACTTTGATGTTGCTTTCCTCTTAAAATTTTTCATCAAGCGAGCTGAGCCAAACATAACGAGCAAAGAAGTGGTAAATCTAAGACGTCTATTATTTTGACTACGTTAGAAAAGCCCTCATTGAATGCAATGGAATACTCGTATTTAGATTTTACTTTCCCCGACTTGTGGTTTTGGTTCAATACTTGAATGTAAATCAAATTTTGTGAATCTATATAGTCTGTCAGGTTTTCTGTAATGAAAGCAGTTTGGGCATAGTGCACTAAATAATTAATGCAACAAGCTGATAGTTAAAACACTAAAAAACTGAAAATTTAAAGGTAAAGAAATCATCTATTTTAACTACCACAAAATTATTAGTGGTCCTGCAAATTAAATAAAACAAAGACTCAATAAACGAAGTAATAATAATAAAGCAAAACGAAGTCAAGCAGTTAGGTCCAGGAGCCTCTTTGCTATGAATATTAAAAATCGTAGTCCGATCTCGTGACGGCTGTTATAGCCGAGAACTCGTGTAGGTACCACACCGAATAGTAAATAAAACTGTTTCAGGCTTGCGATGCCGAACTTAAACATGAAATATGTTAATAAATGCTCATTAAGAAATTTTTGTCTTATTTTTATTTATTTATTCATTAATGTCTAACATAATTCAGACCAAACATTTGATTCAAAACTAAAATACAAATTTTAGAATATTTAAGATTAAAAAGAGTAGTAAAATTAGATTATTAAACGTTAAATTTCTAAAAAAATTTAAAAAATAAATTTGAATTTGAAGGAAATTAATAATTATGAAATGGGAATAATAAATATTTACGAAGCATTTTTTTAAGTGAAACTTCTTAGGCGTCGATAGACGAGCGAGAATGGAGAGTAAAATTTCAAGGCCATGCAACGTTTTGGGCATTTTCGTTCCGCGAGAGAGAAAAAAGATATAACGTAGAGGAGAAGAAGGGAGAGAGCTATACCTTACATATATATCTTAGACACACTTCGGGCTATTTTTCCTGAGTTTTTCCTTGTGGGTGCTCATTTCTAGTGAGAAATAACACTGCCTACTTTTTGGTGCTTGTTTTATTAATTGCATAGAAAATAATTGTTTACTTCCATTTGAAATACCTTTTTGGCTCCAGAAAGGCCCAAATCCAAAAAGATTAAGAGATAATTAAAGTCAGACAACGTTCCAACGAGTGGCACATTGACACTACTACAGCCAACGTGAAAAACCTTAAAACGACGAAAATTTCTGTAAGGAAACTGTATCTATCTAGAAGAACCCGGCAGTCAATTTCGCCATAACGAAAGGAAAGATAAATGATACTGCCTGAAGAGTACCTTTAATCAATTGACAGCGATTCGGGTCTGGGAATTTGAGTGAATGTAGTGAGAAACGCACAATAATTTTTTGAATCCTCTACCCTCGATGTACAGTTATTAACATAAATAAGTATACAGGAGCCTGATTTGCGGAATTGTTTGAGGCTAACGCTTTCCTTAATATATATATATATATATAATTGGCACGTACACCCTTTCTGGGTGTTTGGCTGAGCTCCTCCTCCTATTTGTGGCGTGCGTCTTGATGTTGTTCCACAAATGAAGGGACCTACAGTTTCAAGCCGACTCCGAACGGCAGATATTTTTATGAGGAGCTTTTTAATAGCTGAAATACACTCGGAGGTTTGCCATTGCCTGCCGAGGGGCGACCGCTATTAGAAAAATGTTTTTATTAATTTTGGTGTTTCACCGAGATTCGAACCTACGTTCTCTCTGTGAATTCCAAATGGTAGTCACCCACCAACCCATTCGGTTACGGCGGCCGCTTTCCTTAATATGTAATCAAAATATTTTACACATGGTGATTGCGTACTGGGATAAGCTTTCATATGCGCCTTAATTTAGCTGTAAATTTTAGGTACCGTTATCCACGCTTTGCTTTGTCTTTGAAGCCAGCGAAATTTATGTCACAAAAGTTAGTATACAGCAAACGATTGTTCAGTTAGCATAACATTTATTTTTACGTATTGATTAAAAGAGTTAAAGCTACTAAAAGGAAATAATTAAAGTGAGTATACAAATTTATGGAAGTACGTTTTGTATTAATTTTTGCGACATTTTTAGTAATGGCACCAAAAGGAAAAGAGCTATCTGATGATTTAAAAAAACTGATTATAATACAATATATCACAGGGAACATAAATCATTTCGAGAAATCGGTCGTTTGATAGATAGGAGTTTTGCTACAGTTCAAAAGATTGTGAATAAATATAAAAGTGCGGGAAGCGCCACTAATAAAGAGCGTTGTGGGCGTCCGCCGCTTTTAAGTCCCAGAGAAAAACCTTAGTCGTACGGAAAATCAGGACAAACCCCAAAATAAGTGCCTCCAAATTGATCGGATTGTCAATCGGAGTAAACGGATTTCATTCGCAAAAGATCATGAAAAATATGACCAAACGTTTTGGAAGCAAGTCATATTTTCTGATGAGTGTAAGTTCAGTATCTGTGAATCTGATGGGCGTGAAAAATTTTGGAGAAAAGTTAACGCGGAATTGGATCCAAACAATATGACCGGCACTGTGAAGCATGGAGGGGGCTCTGTGATGGTTTGGGGATGTGTGGCTGCGAACGGGGTTGGAAGCTTGGTCTTTATCGAAAATATTATGGACCGATGTGGTTACTTAAATATTTCAAAAAATATTTTAAAAGAAAGCGCTACGAAATTGGGCCTTGGAGGAACGTTTATCTTTCAGCAGGATAATGACCCTAAGCACACATCCAACATTGTACGAGAGTGGCTGCTATACAATGTGCGAAAACTGCTGAAAACACTACCAGAGTCCCCGGATACCAACCCAATCGAACATTTAAAGCGGCAAATACGTAAACATCCAATTAGAAATAAGGAACAACTGAAAAACGTCCTTCAAGAGGAATGGAATAAAATACCACCAGCTGTAACTGAAAACTTGGTGAAATCAATGCCATCACGACTTAAAGAGATTGTAAAGTCTGATGGTTATCCTACCAAATACTAGGATTTGATTTAAATTATGTTCTTGATTTCACAAATTAATAATATGATGAACTGTATACTTACTTTTGAGACATGAATTTTTATAAAGTTTAATATAAAAAGCTATAATTTTGTTCCTTTTTAAAATTTTGTCATTATTTGAATTAAATATGATTTTTATATTTCATTCATGTAAATAAAACCCAATTTTGTTCTAACTTAGGTTGTTTGAAGAAATCGATTGGGGTAAAATTGAAAACGTATCCGGTGCATACTTACTTCTGGTAGTAACTGTATATGGGCTCATTAAGAGTATAGCGGCCAGTGAAGTGCGATGAGTGACGCCTTACAAAAGCGAGCATAGCAAGTGAATTGGCAACGGCATACTTTAAATACGTGATAAAATTGAGCCTTGAATCAAAGAAAACCCCTAAATCTCTTATCACACCAGACGAAGCAAGATACCTATGTATAGTTAATATGACAAGGGGTATTAAGAGGGTTTTTAAGCTTAGAAAAAGTGATTTTATGACATTTTTCAATATAAGGGAAAACAAATTATTCAGGTCAGACTATAGGACGGCTGAATCGTTAGAATTTCTTATTTAAGCATAAACTTTTAGATCATGAGTGTAGAGAAGAAAATTAGAAAAGAAAAAACACGAACAGATATTAATAAACAAAACAAATAACAAAGGTCCTAAAACATTACCCTGACGTACACCAGAGATGGCTATAAACCCTATCGATAACTACAGGGCAGCACCTCTTTATTAAATAGGATAGAATCCGATCAAGTATGGTTAGTAAATAAAAAATCACGTGACCCAAAGTACAATGAAAAAAAGTAGCTCCATGGTCTCCATGGTTTCTCTTTGAAATGTTGATGGATCTGTAAAAAGTTAAAAAATTCTTGTAAAATAAAGTTGTAGTTGTAGTCTGTCGTGCGGATTTTTGAATTTCGAAAAATTTTGCCATTTACGGCATTTACAAAAAAGAGTATGCATTTTACATCATAAATGTCACACTTTAATTATGATTATAAATTTTTTTTATAAAAATATCAAAAATCCGGCTTGACAGACTATAGAGAAAACGCTATTCGAATATTCGAATAAAAACTGTATAAGTTATCATGCCGGAAAAAATAGTTTCTAGAAAAACGAGTTTAAACTTTCAAGTGGAAACGAAGGACAGCTACCTGTGCGCATCAGACTCTCGTTGGGCAATTACTTTTTCTCCCATAACCTTATATCTATGGGTAATTTTTACAATCGACTTCCACAGAAATACGCCTAAAACTACAGAGAGTAATAATGTGTAAAAAACATCGTTTTTGTGGAAATTCTGGACGTATGTAACCCCTTAAGAGAAGTCCGTGTATAACGCGTCAATTTGATATCCACTCTGAAAGCTTGCGTGGCTATCTTCAGAAAAAACTGATAAGTTAGTTTTGCAATTACAAAACCATGCTGTCTAGGTCTAATCAGAATATGACTTGTCTTTGACAAAGCATTTGTTATATTATTTGCTCACCGGTTAATTTTTGCTCACCATCCACCCACTGTGCCATGCCAGAGATTAATGCTTCGTATTTCAAGTACACACCCACAAAAATTAGCATAATTAGCGGTTTCAATTGCCGGAATTTTTTACCAGCTGGTTTTTATTTCCCTCTTTCAAAACATTCAAAATTAAATCTGTGATTATTTTCAACTAACCGAAGAAAGGATGGGCTTTTTAGATGTTGGGCAGCAAAACACTTTGGTGGATGAAAGCAATTTAGTCATAGAGCTCAACAAAGAAACCAATTTACATAAGCGCATGGAATGCATACAAATAGAACTGATCATGTGCAAATTTATGTTAATGTGTGTGCATAAAGTTATTGTGCATTTTAACGTAGTATGCGTGCATGCATGTGTGTGTGTGCTTGTTAGTGTTTCGCAAATAATTGAAGCGTATAAATGTGCAGCTTTAATGGGTAAATAAAAACGAATTTGTTTATTTGCAATGCTAAATTGTGGTCAAACATAGCTTTTGCATGGAATATTGCCTGCGTTACATACCCACACATGCTTGCATATGTATGGCGATGAGTATTTGTGTTTGTTTATTTATGGATATTGTAATATACTATTTTATTTCTTTAAATTTTTTCTGGTGTTGCCTGCATATTTGTTTCAGATTTGTATCTGTGGTTGGACTATTACTTTGCTTAAATATATTTTGAAGCGATTTCGGCCAATTACTACATTCATAAATGTAACAAACAATGCGAAAAGCCGCAGGCAAAAATTTGGAAAGCAAACGAGAACTTTCACTTTTAATGTTACATTTTTCATATTCCACAAAATATTCATAATTTATTCTGAAATATGCATAGTTGGGTGTAACTTCGCTGGAATGAACGCATCAAATGTTTTTGTGCGTATTTTTATGGGAATATATATGACTAAGCAAATATAAAAAGATGGCGACTAAAAGAAGTGTGCGGAGCGGCAAACGAAATATAATCGATAATCTGGCTTGTGAAGCTGAGGACGGCTGCCTCTCGTAGCGAGAGCGGTACAGTGTATAAAATCACCAAGCAGCTGATCAACCAAACAACTCATCACCTGTTGCTTACAGCGGAAGATCAACTTGCAAGATGGAAGAGGCACTTTGCATCGGTATTAAACCATATCTTGGTCGACGACGACTCTTTTTGGGTACTTAGCCGAGTCCCTCCTCCTATTTGTGGTTTGCGTCTTGATGTTGTTTTACAATTGGAGGGACCTACAGTTTTAAGCCGACTCCGAACGGCAAATATTTTTTACGAGGAGCTTTTTCATGGCAGAAATACTCTCGGAGGCTTGGCATTGTCTGCCGAGATTAAAAAAACTAAACTAGCTATTGGAAAAAACTTTTTCTTCATTTTGGTCTTTCACGGAGATTTGAACCTACGTTCTCTGATTTCCGAATGGTAGTCACGCTCAAACCAATTCGGCTACGACGGTCGCCCTGAGTCCCCTTAACAACATAACTCGAATAATAGTCTATGATCTCAGTGTCAACGAAGCAAAATCCACTATCAAATGATTACCGAACAAAAAAGTAGCAGGCAGATTAATGGCATTCCTGCTGAATTCTTCACGGCGCACCCCGATTTATTTGCAGAATTGCCTCACCATCTCATCCGCAAAGCCCAGGAAAACGAAAGTTTGCCGACTGAATGGACTGTTGGTATTATTAGCAAAATCCTAAAAAGGTGACCTCAAAGATTGTGATAATTGGCGAGGTATTTGCGTGCTGCGCGCGGTATCTAAGTTTGTGCCAAAGGACATCCTGGATCGGTTAAGAGATCACCACTATTCCACAATCGACTGCGCCCAAGCTGGTTTTCGAGCAGGCTCTTCTTGTACTGACCATATAAATGCTGTTATAATTATCAACAAACAATACGCAGAGTTCAAAGCTGATCTTAATTTGATGTGCATCGATTTTAAAAAAGCTTTTCGCAACATGTGCTTGTGGGGTGCCCTGCTCCGCTGAGGGGTTCCCAAAAAACTAATTTCAATAATTAAAACAACTTGGGAAGGAGCTAGATGCCGTGTGCTGCACGAAGGTTAGCTATAGGAGCCACTTGAAGATCGAAGCGAAGTTCGCCAGAGATGTATTCTATCGCTCGTGTTATTCGTTTTAGTAATAAGAGACGTTCTCAAAGCAGCCCTAGCCATCTTCAGAACTGCGGTCTTAAATGAACAATGACCATACATCGACTATGCTGACGACATATGTCTCCTGACACATCGCCTAACCGAACTTAAGGAAATGGGTTGCGCATTTCCTAGAGAAGCTAGTTCTGCCGGCATTAAAATCAGTTTTGACAAAACGAAGGTGATTAGTGAGATTTCAGGTAACTCTGTCGAAACGGTGAAGTAAATGACTTACCTCTCTAGTAAAATTGCCCCAGGAGATGGCACGGATTTTGACATACGCTCCCGAATCGAAAAAGCCAGAGAAGCATTGGGGATGTTGTACCCTGTACGGCAAAACAACAACCTGAGTTCCAATTTAAAGGTTAGGTTCCTCACCGACATAACTCGTGGCTTACAACTTTTTGTCAACCACTGTCTGAGGAATATATTCCAATTTGCTAAAAATAATGCCAAACCAGGAATTGCTCGAAAACAGAAATGGAAGTGGATTGCTCACATTTACGCAGAAAAGACGGCAATGGAATGGAACCCACTTACAGCAGGAACAAGAGCACCTGACAGGCCAAGGGAAACTTGGAAAAGAACTGTGGATCGCAAGGCGGTTCAACTCGGGTTAAGCGGGAAGCAGGTGAAGGTTTTATCCAGTAATCGGACGAGATGGGACGTAAGTGTTGCTCGGGGTTTGGATTAGAGGATAACGACCAAAAGTGGTTAATCACTTCAAGCTACTGATGAATTTCACCAGGTGTGTGATACTTAAGCCCGCAATATCCACTGGTGTAGCAAAAAATTAAGAGCCCAGATGTTTAAACCTTTGACCGACGAGAGCAGAGCTGCTGAGAAGAAGGTGCTGAGATGATTCCAACTCGTCCTCCAGACAGCTTCTGCAGAAAGAACTTGCAGCAACCCCAAGCCTCACGGCATAAACACCTAACGGACAATGCCCAAATTCGAGAGCTACGGCTTTGTTAGCCTTAGAAGTTCTCTCGAGCGCCTTCGATCTACCCGTGGCCAGAACGATCTCGGGACTTTGCACGTTTGCGCACTAGCCCAGCGCTTGCTGAATTGACGGGAGGTCCATCTTTCAAGTAGCAGACCATAAGTTCTCAAGAGTACTCCAATCCTCTCATACTGCGATGAAGCCATTTCAAGAGTACCCTGTTTAGCCACCTAACTGGCCCAGCAGTTTCCCTCTATACCGCTGTGACCAGAATCCCAAATGAGCATAATAATGAAGTATTCCGATGCAATCGCGAAGGAAGTCAGGCATTCCCGACTAACAACATGAGAGACATTCTTTCAGGAACTCTTTTTCTGATTCCGTTGACAATATTTTGAGCATTTTTTAAGTCCTCAGATCTGATAAGTTGACAAAATTATCAGGTTGTTCCTCAAAGTATTTTGCACTTAGTTTTAAAAACCTACAACTTCTGTTAGTGTCCAAAGTTGCTCCTTTGCGTAAAGGCTTTTTGTTGCTAGCAAACTAAGCCTCACTTAATATATCTCAGCAGGTTTTCAATGGCCCCCGAGGCACAAATATTTCATACACAAACCCACAACCTACTCGTAAGTGATTTTAGTAGTTGTACAAAAATGTGTTTGCTCCAAAATTACATCTGTTCAACATTCAAATTAATTTATTTTGCAACAAAATGCCAAAATATGCAAATATTCTAATTAAATCATTTTTCCAGTAAATAGCCTGATTTAATAATGTTTTAAATGTTGTGTTTAATTGCTTTTCAATTATGCTATTTTGCATTTGTAGTTGAAATTGTGTTTACTCTCAATATACAAATCTATTATTTTTTTTATATGATATATGTACATATTTACGTTTTTGTTGTTGATACTTTGAATGCAATTTTTTTCAAAATGCTTTAGACGAGCGCTTATTCAGACTTGATTGAGTTTTTAGTGGACAGTAATTATCAACTATTTTTTATCTTTGCCTCGTATCTTTATCTGTCTCCCTTCCTCTATCTTTATACCTAATTAAACAAATTTTTAATTTGAATGTATTTTATAGAAAAATCAGAAATTTTTTTTTAAATATTCCTTTCAATTATGTGATTTTTAATTAGAATCTTAGAGTATTTTAGACTTTATTTTTGGTATCCAGTTTTGTATCCCTTTAAATTTTAGTATAACAGAGTGCAAGTTTGAAGTTGCTTAAAAGCGCCTTGGCAGTGGTGGGCATTACTTGAGAGTATATCCATATACAAAGAGTGTCGCGCTGACGCACGATGCACGGACAAGAATAGGTAGAGCTCTTCAGAAGAGATGGGACTCACGATGGGCGATGAAGAACACAGTGCCAGGCCTATGCACTTGATTTTTGAGTCTGGCTTCAGAATGTAAAATTTTAGTTTCGTCCAGAGAAAAAATCATTTTTTTTTATCAAAGTTAGATTTTGTAGAGACCAGAAAATATTTTTTTCATAATTTTGTTATAAATTACAATCAATAAAATTTTTCCTGTACAAATGAATATCTTTTACTCGAGAAAGATTAAGAAATAAGAGCATAAAAATATAAAATGATAAAAAATCAGGTTTCAAAGTAAATATTTTTAATAATTTACAAAGTTCGAATAACCTTTTTCCTATTAAACGATGAACAGACAAAAGTAAACTTTAGAAGCTAAGAATTGAGAATTACGAGCTTTTCGATACTTTGCTTATACTTATACTTATACTTATACTTATACTTATACTTATACTTATACTTATACTTATACTTATACTTATACTTATACTTATACTTATACTTATACTTATACTTATACTTATACTTATACTTATACTTATACTTATACTTATACTTATACTTATACTTATACTTATACTTATACTTATACTTATACTTATACTTATACTTATACTTATACTTATACTTATACTTATACTTATACTTATACTTATACTTATACATACTTATACTTATACTTATACTTATACTTATACTTATACTTATACTTATACTTATACTTATACTTATACTTATACTTGTACTTATACTTATACTTATACTTATACTTATACTTATACTTATACTTATACTTATACTTATACTTATACTTATACTTATACTTATACTTATACTTATACTTATACTTATACTTATACTTATACTTATACTTATACTTATACTTACTTACTTACTCGGAGAGCACCTTATTTACTAGGCTTCTGCATCCGTACATTCGACGTGGCCCAGCCAGCGCAAGCGTTGATTATTAATACGCTTCACTATATCCACATCGTTGTAGAGCTCATAGAGCTCGTAGTTTATTCGACGGTAGTAGTTATCGCCAACACGAAGAAGACCGAAGATTTTCCGAAGTATCTTTCCTTCGAATACCCCAAGAGTGGCTGCATCAGTCTGGAACACAATCCATGCTTCAGCGCCATAGAGTAGCACAAGAAAGGTGAGCGTCTTGTAAGTGTTAGTTTTGTCGGGCGAGAGAGGTCCTTGCTACACATTTGCTTACTGAGACCATAGTAACACCTATTAGCAAGCGGGATTCGCCGGTTTATCTCCAGGCTGGCATCGTTTGTTGTGCCAAGATATATAAATTCCTTGACAACTCCAAAAGTAAAGTTGTCCGCTGAAATGTTGGATCCAAAACGCTGTGTATCTTTCCCAGTGGACAGCATATCTTGCTCTCGTTAACCGCTAGACCCACTCTAGTTGACTCTCTTTCGATAGCGGAAAATGCTGCGGTAACACCTCGCTTGCAGTGCCCTA
Source organism: Anastrepha fraterculus (assembly GCA_037575425.1). Taxonomy (NCBI): domain Eukaryota; kingdom Metazoa; phylum Arthropoda; class Insecta; order Diptera; family Tephritidae; genus Anastrepha; species Anastrepha fraterculus. The sequence continues at coordinate 10,646 of JAYXIM010018734.1, forward strand.
TGATGTCAATGTCATCAGTATATGCAAAGAGGTGGACACTTTTGGTAGAAATAGTGCCATTGTGATGAACACCGGCTCTCCGCGATACTCCATCCATAAGGAGGTTGAAGAGGTCTCACGATAGTGGCTTGCCTTTTCTGAAACCTCGCTTTTTCTATCTTAACACAGCTGGGCGTGTTGCTCAATATCATTTTCCAAAGCCGAATCAGTTTTGCGGGAATACCGAACCCAGGTATTGAGGCGTATAGGCGATCCCTTATCGAGCTATCGAAAGCAGCCTTATAACCGACAACGAGGTGATGAATTATGTCGTTTTATTTTTCATGGGGTTTTTCAAGGATATGGCGTAGTGTTGAGATCTAGTCGGTGGTGGACTTTCCAGTTTTAAAACCATATTGATAAGGTCTAATCAGTGAGCTGGCTATGGTTGGTTAAGGTTTTAGTCTTTCAGAGAGTACGCTCTACAGAACCTCGATATTCTTCGATACCAGCATTTTTGCAACAAAATAGAAAACGAGAAATACAAGTTTGTTTTTGTCTTTTGCGCTGTGAAAAAAAGCATGGTGATATAACAGTATCTAATTATATGATAGCATGCCTTGGAGAGACTTAGTAAATTTAATACTTTGAAGCTGTTTTTCTCCATATTTTGGTTTTTCAAATTACGGCATTCTTGCGGGAAATTACCAGAACAACCGCCAGGGGACGCTCTAAATCAATTAATTTTCATTAGGTTTTATTTGCTCTTTGGTTAGGTTGTCATATCTCTGATTAGCATCCTTGTTAAAATTTTATGGCCATTGCTTGACATTTCTAAAAGGCGAAGCTTTAAGGGTAAATCTACCTCTTCGCGTGTTTTCGATGTTTTACAGTTTCAAAAATGGATTTGCACCAATGAGTTGGTATTAAATTTTGTGTTCAAAATAGATTCAATGTTGCGAGAACCTTAACCTGTGTGTTTTTTTTTATCGAACTGCGAAACTTATTGAATAACCTAGTATATTGGAATATTTGCAAATGCACGTAGTGCTAAGACTAAATGAAGAAACGAAAACCTTCCAAAAAACAAGAGCTCAAATTTGGATTTTTTCCTAATTTCTGGAGAGAAAACGAAATTTTTGATCTGTGACCATTTCAGTGGCTTTTAGGTTACACCAAAACGCTAGAGGCTATATGAAATCCTAAATATAGGGTGGGCCATGTAAAATTTGCTTTTTGAATCGGCTATAAAAAAAACGAATAAATATTTTTTTAAACTTTTTTTTTATTTTGAAGATTGAACATTGTAATTTATGAATGAAAAATAGTACCGTTCAAATTACTGCCACGACTGGCTTTACAGTAGGCCATTCGATCAACCCAATTTCTAAGCACATTTTCGATTGTTTGGGCTCCAATTTCATGAATGACAACTTCGATTTCGTGTTTTAAAGCATCAATCGTCTCTGGATGGTTCGCATAGCATTTGTCCTTAACGGCTCCCCACAAAAAATATTCCAATAGGCCTAAATCACAGCTCCGAGGCGGCCAATTGATATCGGAATTTCGGCTGATTATTCGGTTTTCAAAAACGGTAGCCAAAAGTTCGAGTGTAACTTTGGCAGGGTGACAAGTTGCACCTTCCCGTTGAAACCAAATGTCGTCCATGTCATCCTCTTCAATTTTTGGAAACAACTCGTTGAGCATGTCGCGGTAACGCTCGCCCATTACTCTAACCGCGGCTCCTCCCTCATTTTCGAAAAAAAAAAATGGCCCGATGATGCCGCCAGACCAAAAACCGCACCAAACAGTGACTCGTTGTGGATGCATTTGCTTCTCTACAGTAACGTGTGGATTTTCTGAGCCCAAATCTGAGAATTTTGCTAATTGACGTAGCCAACGATGTGAAAATCAGAAAAGAAGAAGAAGACTCACCACTTTGGAAATAGGTTTTCAATATTTCCCAATTTTGTTCAAGCGTATAGCCTCCCATTTCGTAAATGTCAAACCTTTAAGTAAATTATGAACACATCTGGCAAGTCATTTGTGTTACCGCCCTGTATCTACATACGTAAATAGTGCCGAGGTGAAGGTTAAATTATACCTACAAACAAATTTAAACTGAAAATTAATATTTGCTTGGATTCGCGTCGAAATTATGAAAAGGAGATAATAAGGAAAATAAGGCGGGTGATTTTCGTAGTATAACTTTTTCAATTCCTAACTATTTAGTAATTGAAAATATAGGTTTTTTGAAATGTAAATTTTACAAAATACATAATTTTTTTTTTTTTAAATCACGAAAACCACTTAACAACCACAAACATTTTTCGGCGCGCGTAGCAAAAAGCATGAAACATTGCTGTTATTTATTCATTTTTAAAGCGTTATTTTGTTTTAATCCAGGAGTTAGAATAGCTCTTACCAACAGCTAAACAAAGCAAACTAAAATTGACCGCACTAAAGCGCAATTAAATTGTGTTTCAAGCCACAAATGCGCTTTTAATGTGGCCGCCACAAACGGTATCCGCACAGATAAACGTAAATAGATATGTATGATTATGTTGCGGGAATTGCAAAAAACAGTAAAAAAAAACCAAAAACTAACAAAATGAAAATCGAGGTATATTAGAGACAACTAACTGAAGCCAACCGAAGCTTTTATTAGAGCAGTGGAGCCTGTGTGGCATAACATGTGGAAAAACGGCGGCGAGGCCCGTGGATCTACTCAGAAACAGCAGTATTTGCTAGTAATGCAGGAATTTCCACAAACATACGCACTTACGTACCCACACATGCACACATACGCGCGTCATGGCAAGGCAAAGCCAACTCCAACCCAGCTCCACTTCAGCGCATACACTCGAGCACGGCTTTGTCACCGAAGTCAAAAGTTGTGCCAACTTTCGCACGCACACACATCACAAACAGCATTCGCAGAGTATGCTCAACTTGTGTTGTTGCATGCCACAAACTTGTTGAAATGCTCGTTAAGTCAACGAGCACAGAACACCAAACACCGAACACATTCTAATTACTTTTTATTTGGCAATTTTGATACCGGATATGCAACTGCGGCTACAGAGGAGTCCACATAGGCATGTGGCAAGAAGTTAGTGTGCGAGTGCATGTAAATGCAATACATTTCTTTTTTTGCTTTCGATTCTACTTCATTTTACAATGCCACTCAACACAATTTTGCGACTAAGTGGCAGTCATTAAAAGTTATACTTGCCCATGTGTGTGTGTGTATGTGTGCATGTGTGCATGTTGAGATGGAGTTACATTTTTGATTTGAAAACTTTCCATAGACAAGCGTTAACGCTTATGCAGCAGAGATTTATGAAAATGGTATTACAAAATGTTACTCATACGCCCGCGCCCACACACACAGATTAAATATATTTGTGTTTGTAATTGCGTTATTTGAATAGCTTTAGCCAATATTATATTTCACAATTTGCAAGTGCGTGATTTAAAACTTTTTATTGCTTTGCTTATCGCATTCCCAAGCTCAGCAGCGCACACAGCCACACTTTTATTGCAACACCTCGGGCATCCACCGAACAAACGGCAGCCAAACAATTCAATCAATGCAATTTCCGTCTGACATTTCAACAACATTTCCTTATGCCAACTTCACGTGGAGTACAAAAAAAAAAACAACAACAAGCTATCCTATGTTGAAATGAGGCTTTGTTGTCGCCTACTGGCAGTAGTTGCATTGCATATTAATTCCAGGGAGTAGAGTCCAGGTAACATTGGCAGCAGTTGCCACAGCAGATATGACTTACATTGTATTGCTTTCAACTCAAGTATCGAATTCCCTGTCGTGCGAAATTTGCACTCGATTGAAATGGTGTTGCGCTCGTCCATCGAATTCCGCATGCCGCTTTGAGTAAGCAAATATATATGTAATTGTGTCGGTACCTACACTCTAGCGGTGAGCGGTGATATTGAAGCCATTCTGCAGGAAAATACTGAAGTAGCAAAATTGATGATGATGATTATAGATATTCGCTCCCCATTTCGCAGCTATATTTGCATCGCAGTGCAGAATTTCACAAACATGTTCAAGGGATTTTAGACAAACGGTGTGGCACTCAACTGCAGCAGTTCAAGGCAAAAGAATTAGTGAAAAAATCCTAGTTTGGCGATTTCTGTAACATTATTTGTTTCAGAATCGCTCCTCTCATGAAGCCTAAATGGGAATGCAATTTTATCCCCTGAGGATTGCTGGCACTTGATAAAGTACGACGAAACTTACACACATTCGGGTGCTTGTTGTTCGTAAGCAATAATCCAGAGTAACCGGTGATTCATGACGAGTATAATAAAATTCGGGTCTTCAATTAATTAATTAATTGATCTATTTCGCCTTTTTTAACTATCACTGCCCAAATGCAAACAACAGTTGCTAATTTTTTATTATTTAAATTCTTTCATCTCTTTATTTAATAGTATTTTATGCCCCGGAAACGGACCTTTACGTGTTATTAAAAATAATTAAATGAATAAAACTTGTATGTGGCTCCCTTGAAAAAGAAATTATTAAAGCATTTGCAAGGTATGGAATGTAAGTAATAAAATTAAATATTATTAAGCAACTATAATAATAACAATTACAGAGTATACTTCCTTGTGAATTTATGGTATAATATTTGGGCACAGTTCCTCTCCTTAGAAATCGCTTAAACGAAAAGTCCCTTGTATTTCGGCTTCTCGTTTCTTTTTTCTAATACTCGTAATACATCTCTCTCCCTTTTGCACGCCCCGGTAGCTATCTTACATGGCTGTGACCGATCACAGCGTGGTCCCATAGGCAGCATTCTTTCTTTGCGCGGCAGCATGACATTCCTCATCGTACCAATTGTTTTTTGGGCTCGCCGAAAACCCATTTCTTCTTCGCCGGCGGTACGTAAAGAACGATGAATGTTGTTCCATTGCTCGTGCGTGCCAGATTGTTGAGTTGTGCTCTCCCAGAGCATTATCGAGAGTCGAGTAGCGAATTCTGGCTGTCTGTTGGGATTGCAGCTTTCCGATGTCGAACAATCTTTGTGTAGTTTGGTGTACGTTTTTTGCTACACAGAGTCGTGTGCTTAGTTTGGCTGCAACAAAGTAGTGATCCGAGTTGATGTTGGTTCCTGCGATTGTACGTACATCTAAAATACTAGAAGTGCCTTCCATCCCTCGCGACATGATCGATCTGGTTTCGTGTTTTTCGCTCAGGAGACAGCAAGGTAGCTGAGTGTATCTTCTTATGTTGGAATCTGGTGCTGCAGACTACCATGTTTCGGGCCCCAGCGAAGTCGATCAGCCTCTGTCCGTTACCGGTTGTTTCGTTGTGCAGGCTGAGATTTCCGACTGTTGGATCAAAAAATTCCCTCTATGCCCACCTTGGCATTGAAGTCGCCAAGCACGATTTTTATGTCGTGGTTTGGCGGCGCTCATAGGAATGTTCCAGGCGCTCATAGAAAGAATCTTTGGCCGCATCGATCTTCTCTTTCGTCGGGTCATGGGCGCAAATGAGCGAGATGTTATCGCGAGGCGCTTGTCCATCGAAGTGAACGACAGTACTAGGCGAAGAAGTCTCGCTCACACTATAAATCTAACATCGAATTTTCGCTCCTTTACATGGCAGCTGTAGAAGACGTCGCAAGGTCCTATGGTTTTCTTGCCTTGCCCCTCCCATTGCATCTCTTGAATGGCAGTGATGTCAGCCTTTACTCACACGAGGACATCAGCCAGCCGGGCAGAGGCACCTTCCCCATTAAGGGACCGGACACTCAAGGTGCATGCCATCAAATCATAGTCCATAGTTCGTTTGCAGGGGTCGTCATCAGAATAAGTAGTTCTCATCCGAGGTTTTGTTTTCGCTTTCCTTTGGGAAGGATTTCTATGTGGCACAACTAGATATCCTGGATTGATTCGCCTTCTCACATTAGCTCGCTCTCAAACGGAGGTTGAAGAGTTATGCAAAGGATATGTGGGCAAGGCCGGAAGTTGTGAGCTGCTTAAACTATATACAGAAAAATCGTCCTGACCGCTCCCAAGTGAATGACAATCAGGTACTTTCCTCACTTGTGTGAACTTCTGCACACGGAATCATCCTTCTATTTTTTACTCAAATTAAATTACATCCCATTTTCGACGTCTTCAATTGAAAAATGATTACTGCATATGCGACTCGTTTTCAGGTTGAATGCATCTTCTCTCTAGCAGAACTGAATCCACTTTCCTAACAAAGCTGCGTACGATGGAAAACCGAAAAACCTTAAAGATTTGTTACTTACGGTTTTTACGCTATTAGAATTTAAAACCGCGCACTTCATTAAGATGAAAATATTAATTTAAATTAAGAAAAAACTCATCTAAAATAACGCCTTTCGCACTTTTGTATTCGCCGTATTTGTAACCGATGCCATGGCATGAGCATTGGTTGAGTTGATTTTTTCCGTATATTACTAGCACAAGCTAAATTTTCTGAAACACTTCATCTCTTCCGAGTGACGGTAGCCCATCCGCCGATTCTCTCAAATTCGCTAATCACTTTTAAAAATCTTTTCAACGTGGGCTTCTACGTTGAAAGCCAACATAATTCTCATTATTCTTGGAATTTAACCTATTTATGCGAAGACATCATCTACTTACATTCTGTCAAAAAAGTACCGGGAATTCTTCAATAAAACGCTAAATAATTGTTTAATGATCAAAATTTATTTTGTCACCTTCAAAACAAGCTCCATTCGAAGCAATAAATACACATACACCAACGATTAATCCAGTCATTTTTTTTTTTTTTTTTATTATTTCCCTTTTTAAATTACAATCTGTTAAATTTTAACAATAAGTAATTATTTTTAAAGTAGTATTGGAATTCTTTGTTCTCTAACCAATGCTAGATAAACATTCAATTTTGCTTCAGATTATGCTACATTATATTGTTTTCTGTGTTATAATTATTATTATTATTAATTATTACTATTATTATTTATTATTATTATTTATTATTATTATTATTTTTGTTTTTCTTTATTGTTTTGTTAAATTGTGAGTTCTGTTGGAGTTAATCGTTTTAATCTTCGTTTTCCCGCTTTCTCCGATTGTGGTAGTTTGCGCATTTGTTCATTTTGATGATTTGTTAGTCGTTTTATATGCTTGATGCTGTATTTTCTAATTGTGTCATCTATTGTGTCGATATTGAGGTCGCTGTGGATCACGTCGTTTGGTATATACCAGCCTGCTTTTGTTATTGTTCGAAGTATTTTAGATTGCGTCCTTTGAATTATTTTTATATTGGTTTTTTTGCTGTGCCCCAGATTTCAATGCCATATTTCCAAATAGGTGAGATTATAGATTTATATATCACTACTTTGTAGTTAAGGCTTAGTTTTGAATTTTTAGCCAACAGCCAATATAATTGTCTGAACTTGTTTTTGATTTCATTTCGTTTGTTTTGTATATGTCGTTTCCAATTTAGTTTTTCATCTATAGTTATGCCAAGGTACTTTGCACTAGGAAGGATTTTTACTTCATTGTTTTTTATTGTTAATTTATGTTTCTTAGGCTTTCTGTTTGTATATATTACTTGTACCCAATTATCGAACCATGATACGGTGTTATTTATTGTTTGTTGAAGAATGTCAGTCGTTTTTTTTTCTATTTTATCCGATGCCATTAAAACCGTGTCATCCGCGAATGTGGCTATCATGCAATTTTTTGTGGTTGGGATCGGTATATCTGCTGTAAATATCAGGTACAATAGAGGCCCTAGGACACTACCTTGGGGTACACCTGCTGTCATTTGCATCATGCTTGAGCATTCGTCTTCGAACTTTATAAAAAAATGTCGGTTTTCCAGATAACTTTTGAGAATGGTGAAGTGATTCCGTGGTAATATTTGGCTGAGCTTATGTAGTAGTCCTTTATGCCAAACCCTGTCAAAAGCTTTTGCAATATCCAGGTAGACAGCTATGCAGAACCTTTTATTTTCCATATCATTTAATATTTTGTTTATAACTCTGTGGACTTGTTGCACAGTTGAATGCTGTCGTCTAAATCCAAATTGATGGCTTGGTATTATATTTTTTTCTATCAGAATTTTGTCTAATCTGGCAAAGAGTATTTTTTCAAACACTTTTGAAAGAATGGGCAAGAGACTGATAGGGCGATATGATGTCATTTCTGATGCACTTTTACCTGGTTTGGGGATTGCCGTTATTTGTGCAACTTTCCAGAGGCGTGGGAAGCATTGTGTCCTTAATATGCTGTTGAAAATTTGTCGTATATATGTAATTGCTACATCAGGTAGTTCTTTTAGTATTTTACCATTTATTAGATCGAAGCCCGGTGCTTTTTTACTGTTCACATTTTTCAAATGATATCTGATTTCTGCTGAGGTTGTCATTTTCATTCTCTTTTCCGGGGGACTCGTATTCACATTTTGTTCAATGTGCTGGTTGTCTTTTTCGTTTGAGAATATTGTTTTAAAGTGTTCAGCTAGTGTGTTTGCCTTCTCTTTATTGGTCTTTGCCCAAGTTCCGGGATGTGTTTTGATGGGAGGTTTATGTGGAACTGCTTTGACTAAATTTTTAGTTGCTTTCCATAGGGAATAATTGTTAACTGCCGTGGCCCCCAAGTTATGTATGTAATTCTCAAGCTTTTTATCCTGGTGTTGTTTTAATAATGTTTTTAATTCGGTTGTTGATTTGTTAAGTTTTGCCTTATCTTCGGGATGTTTAGTAATTTGCCACTTTTTACGGAGTTTCCTTTTTTGTTGAATTTTTTGTTTGATATGTATTGGAATAGACTCTTTTTGTTGAATTTTTATATTTGGTGTCGAAAGGGTGAGGGCTTTGATGATGGAATCGTTGAAAAAAGCTATTGCTGAGTCAATCTCGTTTTCCGTTTTCAATGAAATATTTATAGTCAATTGTGCTTCCACACTTTGTCGGAAATAATTCCAGTCTGTTTTATTATTATATAGTCCTCTAAAAGTTTGTTCATGCAGAGATCCAAGAATTGTCATTAGAAGTGGGGAATGATCCGATGATAGCTCCAAACATGACTTAATGGTGATATGGGATTGTGGAATATTTTTAACAATACATAAATCAATTAAATCTGGTTGTTTTCTGATATCTGTAGGCCAGTACGTCGGCTCTCCGGTGCTCCAGTCATGAAAACCCTTTTTAAATGCGTTCGAAGAGATCTTCTTCAGCTCCTTCAGCGAATATTCCTTAATAGCCTCTATCGACTCAAAGCGGTGTCCGCAAAATAGCAATTCAAGTTTTGGGGAAAGGAAAAAGTCGAAGAAGGCTAAACCCGGTAGATGCGGCAGTTTTTCGATGATACTTGTCAAATTTTTGGTCAAAAATGTGCTCACAATAGAGCCTTGTGAGACGGTGCGTTATTCTTCCTATCCATGAGTTTTCTTTCCACAAATTAGGCCCTTTCCTACACACATTCTCTCTCATATTCTCTAATACTCTTTACTTACCGTAGAACCTTTGGAACTAATACCGAAATTCCGTGTGCACAACACCACGATAATCAAAGAAAACGAGAAGCATGACTTTCAGGTTTGACCGACTTTGACGTGGTTTTTTGGGTTTCGGCTCATGTGGATGGCGCCATTCAGCCGCCTGTTGACGGGTTTGCATGTCAAACTCATATACTCATGTCTCATCAACTGTTTTGATCATCATCAGCGGTTCCTGTTTCTCCCCCTGGAGCATAGTAAAACACCTCCATCTGATTGTATTTTTTGCAAGGAGCTTGATTTCGTTGCAAGTTTTTTCAGACGTTTGAACTTCCTTGTGGAGGGTTCTTCTCCAAGGTATTTTTGGACGGTCAACCTTGCGAGCACTTTGTGGACTCCGATCCAGTTCTTGACGAGAGATTTCATTTACGTTCTTGCAAAGCGTATGCCCAGTCCACCTCCTCTTTCGCAGTTTTATCATGTTAGTTACCGGCTGGATTATGCACCTCTCGTATAAATCGACGTTACTTATGGTGCTGGGGCACTGTCCGCGGGTATGCATGCCGTAAGACTCGGAGTTACTTCGAGTCCTTTTTGCGTCAGCTGTATGGAGGATGAGGTGGAATCATCTCAGCACCTGCTCCGCAGCTGCCCAGGTCTCGCGGGCCTAAGATTCAAGCATCTTGGTTCTCACTTCTTTTTTGCGCCTGCTGATATAGCACGTCTTGATAACAAAAATCTGATGAGCTTCATCAGCAGCATAAAGAGGTTAACACAACCGCAGACTAGTCATCGTTCATAGTCCACAAACACTCAACCCTCCCCATCCCTTTCCCTTTCATTCTTTTTTCTTTCACCTCTTTTTCCCTTCTTGCAATGGTATCACAAAGGATGAACCAAGTTTCTTTCGTCCAAAAGGGCTCACTCTCTGGGCAACCATCACTACCTAACCTAACCTAACCTATGGCGTTGGGCCACCAGATCTTCAATATCCTGCGTAAGCATCTGTTCACACAGCTTTGAATTTTGCTTTGGGTTCAATTTGCGATCCATAAAAGAGTACTTATTTAGAACATTTGTCTTAAAGATCCGTAATTTTGTATGGACGCTGAGGATGCTCGAAGACCAGATGATCGGAGCTGTGCATACGCGCCGTTCGCTTTATTAATTCTGGCGCTAACCTGTTATGATGCGCTGGATACACGTTGGGTTCGAATTCACTTGCTCAAGCATGTCTTCAGCCACCTTCTTCCGATGAATTTTTTGAAAGAAATTCAACTCCCTTGGAACGAGTCGAACAACCACGCGTCTCATGCTCAATTGATGGTGTGAAATGTTGCGAATTGTATGGTTGTAAGGTCACGAGCTACCACCCTCAAATTTAAATGACGGGCTTCCAGCCCCATTTCCTTAACTTTGTCAACGTTTTCATCTGTTGAAAGCCTTATAGCACTCAAAGACCCGTGTTTTTGACAAAGCATACTCGCCACAAGCTTTTCGCATGTATGGATATAGAGAATGAGTTAACATTAACATAACATAACATAACATAACATAACATAACATAACATAACATGACATAACATAACATAACATAACTTAACATAACATAACATAACATAACATAACATAACATAACATAACATAACATAACATAACATAACATAACATAACATAACATAACATAACATAACATAACATAACATAACATAACATAACATAACATAACATAACATAACATAACATAACATAACATAACATAACATAACATAACATAACATAACATAACATAACATAACATAACATAACATAACATAACATAATATAACATAATATAATATAACATAACATAATATAATATAATATAATATAACATAACATAATATAACATAACATAATATAACATAATATAACATAACATAATATAACATAATATAATATAATATAATATAATATAATATAACATAATATAATATAATATAATATAATATAATATAATATAATATAATATAATATAATATAATATAATATAATATAATATAATATAATATAACATAATATAATATAATATAATATAACATAACATAATATAACTTAATATAACATAATATAACATAATATAACATAACATAATATAACATAATATAACATAATATAACATAATATAACATAACATAACATAACATAACATAACATAATATAACATAACATAACATAACATAACATAACATAACATAACATAACATAACATAACATAACATAACATAACATAACATAACATAACATAACATAACATAACATAACATAACATAACATAACATAACATAACATAACATAACATAACATAACATAACATAACATAACATAACATAACATAACATAACATAACATAACATAACATAACATAACATAACATAACATAACATAACATAACATAACATAACATAACATAACATAACATAACATAACATAACATAACATAACATAACATAACATAACATAACATAACATAACATAACATAACATAACATAACATAACATAACATAACATAACATGCTATTCAAGCAAGGTAACGACGCATGAGCAAGATAACGACCCATTTTTTGGTGCGTGCAGCCGGCTACATAGAATTATAAGACGTTATCACGTCAAAAAATAATAATAACATTAAAACAACAGGTATTATTAACAAACTTGGTTTTATTTTAAATTCTTCAAGTAAATCAAATTAATATGTAATAATCAATAAGAAGGCATATGCAAATACAAATACGTGAATTTATATATGTACATATGCGCATATACATACACATATACGCTCACTTAAGTAGGAGAGAGCAAGATGTCGAACGTTGCCGTTCGTTTGCTTTGTTTGCTTTGTCGTTCGTTGCGCGCTTTCGCTTGCAGTTCATTCAAGGTAACGGCAATGAGCAAGGTAACACTAACGAGCAAGGTAACGATACATTTTTTCGTGCGTGCAGCCTGTTAAATCGAATTATAAGACGTTATCACGTCAAAAAATGTGGACATTTGTGTAACGTGCGCTTTTTAAAGGAACAATTCCCGATATGTTTTTGACAGAATGTATATTTACACGAAATTACACTAATCACATAGTATCGTGCGTGTATGAAAAAAAAATCAAGTGATGCTATATCACTTCCTTGTTTTACTTGATTTCAAAGGCCGAGCGGTCTTAATGAAAAATCCAATATTTTATATGTAAATATGTAAGCAGCTTTTAACTATAAAAAGCAATGAAAATTCGGGTGGGCCACACCTTACTGACCTACTTTTCCAGAAGTGATGGGAGAATCGTCAACAAAATATAAAATAAATTGAGTAAGTGGCTTTGCATGTAAATATATGAGTACATTTATGAAGAGACGTCAAATGTATGTATGTACATATGTGTGTATGCAACCACACAATGTAGTGCTTCATGTGCGCCAATTTACACATACCCTTATCAATAATACGTACAACTTTGATGCTGATCCTCGCCTCTCTTCCATGCACCTTCATGCGTCTATTAAAAATTTTAATCTCCTTCTTCTGCGGACAGCTGCCAACAACAATGGCCAATGCCTTGGCCAAAAGCAAATGCATTGCATGATTGAATACAGCAAAATAATAAATATTTTCATATATGCGTATGTGTGTGTGTGTGCGTGTACACGGAATGCAAGTTTGTTTGAATATTTTTGCATAGCTTTCAGTTTCAATTTCAATTTCACTCAGCCGATCAATCAATCAGCAGGCCATTACTGAAATGGAGGAGAATGCAAAGACTGAAATTTGTGTAAATACACTACAAAGTTGCGTATTTTGTGTCGAAAGTAAGAACAAGACAATCCATGGGGAAATCAGTGGGCGAATAGAGTAGAACGGAGAGAAAACACAAATATTTGTGAAAGCTCGAAAATAACAGATGTAAACAAATTGAAAAATATGGCAAATCGAACACATGAAAAGACACAAACACCCACACACCTATGGACTACCTTCATTTGTTCTCGGTGCAACAGAAAATTGTGCAGCGCCACAAGGTACGCAAAAAAGTTTTGAAATGTTTTGAGATTTCACTGAAAATAAAAAACAAAATACTTCTGGTTCACCAAGAAATGCACAAAAAGCGCAAAGAAACTTCTGTTGAAATGCTTAAGTCAAGTTAAGTTTTGTGCTTTTGCCCAGTTTCACTAAACGTCAAGAGTCGCCTCGCCAATGATCTGCGCTTTAACAAATATTTGCTTGCAAGCGCTGAAAATTTGTGTTTTTCGCAATGGACGAGCAGCCAGCAAAGAAACAAGGCTCCAGAGAGTCAAGCAGTCAAGCAGTCAAGTAGTCAAACAGTCAAATGGTCGAACGGTCGCACCGCACAACAAACTATTGATGTAATCGAGAGCTGCAATCGCGAAATAAACGAAACGCCCGTCCACAAGCAGCGCTTGCCTTTCATTCACTCCTCCACCAGCGAGTGAAACTATTTTCTTGTTGTTTGTTGTGTGCGCTTCGCATCTACTTTTTCACCAGTTTTTATTGCAGAAAATAAACGTGCATAAATTGAAGCCAAAGTCAAGTCAACAAGGGGAAAATTGGCGTTGGAAACCTTTTAGTTATATTAGATTGGAAACACTAGCAGCGCGCAAGACAGAAACAGCACACACACACACACACACACATATGCACGGGATACTGTGCGCCGAAGGTCATCAGCTAGCGGTATGTTGGCGCAATATTTCATAATAATCTACTTGAGTACGAAAAGCGTTGGATGTGTGTGTGTGTGTGTGGACGCGCATGGCGGTCGCGCTTTCTGTCTACTTATCGCTTCCTATTTTCTTAATTTATTCTATTTCAATAACTTTCCGCTAAAAGCAAGAGGATATGGCTTTTGATATCAATAGTTTATTGATGTATACATGTGTGTGCGTGTGTGCGTGTGTGTAGCTTATTGATTTCACTAGTTTGAGTTATGGCATACGATTCCCTTCTATCGGCGTTATTCCACCATGGAAATTCGTTCGCTGCGTGGAATTTCTTTCCATAAAATTCCTATTAATTTTTTGTTCTCTATTTTTGTGATGCATAAATGTGGATGTACAGATTAAATATGAAATATTTTTCAGTAAATTGTGGGGGGTGCTTAAGTTGAAAATGTGCGCTCAAATCGCTTTGAAGAACTTAAAATTATTTATACTTTTTTATGTATGGACAGTAATAACAATAATACAATTAATTACAATTCTAATAACAGGAAGCTTCGATAACCGCTTAAGCGATTTGGGTCGAGCTTAACAAAGCGCGTCAGTTGTTTCTTTCTCGTGCTAACCACCGCAGATCAACACACCAAGTGAAGCCAAGTGCTTCTCCACCTGATCTTTCTAACGCAGAGGAGGCCTTCTTCTTCCTCTGCTACCACCAGCTGGCTCCGCATCGAATACTTTCAGAGCCTGCGAGTGTCTGCAGCCATTCGGACGACTCGACCCAGCCAACGTAGCCGCTGGATCTATATTCTCTGCGCTATGCCTCTGTCGTCGCAAAGCTCATACGGCTGATTGTTCCATCGCCGTTGCTAACGTACACCGGTTAAAAAAAATATTCCGGAGAATCTAGCTTCCACACCAGCATTCCAGCAATCCAAACTTCTGCGCCATATGATAGGATGGACATGATGAGAGCTTTATAAAATGTTAGTTCTGTTCGTCGAGAAAGGATTTTAGTACTTAATTGCCTACGTAGTCCAAAGTAACACTTATTAGCAAGAGAGATTCTACGTTGGATTTCAATGCTGACATTGTTATCGGTGTTAATGCTGGTTCCTAAATAAACGAAGTCTTTTATAACCTCGAAATCATAACTGTCAGCAGTGACGGGGGTGCCGATACGTGAGTGTGCCGACTGTTTGATGTCCTCGTCCCACCACTAGAGCCATTCGCTTTGCCTCTTTATCCAGTTTGTAGAAGGCAGAACTAACAGCGCGGTTGTTAAGGTCGATGATTTCGATGTCATCGGCATATGCCAACACTTGTACGCTCTTAAAAAATATTGTGCCTGATCGACGGCTTGTACGATCTTCTCCAACACTATGTTAAAGAAGTCACACGACAGCGAGTCACCCTGTTTGAAACCTCGTTTGATACGGCTCGGAGAGGTCGTAGGTTCGGTGTTGTGTATCGATTCTCCTTTCATGGGTTTTTTCCAAGATTTGACACATTTGTGTATTTTCCAGGTCATAAGCCGCACTGATTAGGTCCAATCGGTTGGTTATGGTGCGCTTCAGCGATCAGCGGTGCGATCTACAACTAATATTTAAACTTTTACGGAAAATTGCTTTGCGTCTTTTCGATGTGGCGCCCAAATGGATGTAATTTACACTGATTTCTCTAAAGCTTCTGATACGATTCCCAACAAAATCTTAGTGGCTAAATTGGAAAACCTTTGTGTTCATCTTTTTGGAATGGTTAATCCATCACTTTTGGTTCCAGTGTTGTTATTGAGGGTATTTTATCGCAACCATTTATTGCCTGATCTCGCGTTCCTGACGGTAGAATCTTAGCGCTATTCTTTTTTATTCCTCGTGTTTCACTGCAACAAGATTTCTTCTTTATGCCGATGACTTGAACGTTCATTCTGAGGTTAGTTGCCTTAATGACTGAGTTGTTTTACAGTCAGAACTCAATAATTGTAAGCTTATTGGTGTGCAATGAATTTTCTTAGTATCATAAAATGTCATAAAGTAACGTTTTGTAAGCTGCTCAAGTCACTTATTACATTGTATCATTTATCTAATACCACTCTTCAATCGATCGACGAGATAAAGGACTTAGGAGTGTTTTCTGATTCAAAGTTCAATTTCACTTTGCATATTATTTATATTTTTTCAAAGCCACTTGTCATGCTGGCGTTTGTTAGACGGAATTCTTCGTAATGCTCTGACTCATATACACTCAAGATTCTACACCCTACATCTGTGCGGTCTAAATTGGAATACGGTGCTGTTATCTGGAGACTGTATCATGCTATTGCAATAAATCGATTGGAGAGAGTGCAGAAAATATTCCTCCGTTTTGCTTTGCACTCCATAAATATTTCTGAACCGATTTCACCTTATAATTCTCGTTGCCAATTAATTGGTTTATTATCATTAAATAACAAACGATCTCTTTTGGATTTTTCAGTTCTTCTCGACATCCTTACGGGTAAAATCGAGTGCTCGACCCTTCTTAGGTTAATTGGTTTTAAAGTGACAGGCAGAAACCTTCGTATTTTTGATACTCTTCCTATAGGCTTATACAAAAGGCATTATAGTGATTATGCACCAAATAATAGAGCTTTGTCGGTTTACATTTTTTCTGAATTTTTTAGATCTGGACTTATCGAATTCCAAATCAAAGCTCTATAAATATTTTTTTTCTTTTTATATAAATATATTGAAGTACTATTTTTGGTGTAATAATTTAGCATAATGATATTGAATTTTACCCTTAGGCGCATTATCATACACAGCAATAAACAATATACATACATGTATATATTTAGTTATTTTTTTCTGTATCGTTTCAGTCTCTCTCTCTCTCTTTTAGCTTCACAGTCTGTGGTGTACCATAGCTTCCTCAACAATCCTCCTCTAATTCAGTCTCTCTCTTGCCTCATTTCTCCAATTACGGATGTTAATTGCTTTTTAGTCTGCTTCGACGTCACCAAGCCACCTCTTTCTTGGTCGGCCTCTCTTTCTTCCTCCAATTGGACACAAAGTAAACACTTTTTTGGATTCTTTCGTTGGGCATTCTTATGATGTGACCAATTCTCTTTCACCTCTTCTTTCCAATCCATATAAGGGGTGGTGCTGTTAAGCTATCATGGAGATCAAGTAACATTCTATATTTTCTCCCGAAAGCGATGTCAGTTTGAAAAAGAACCCAGTTTCAACACATCAACAACAGCCTCTGATAAGGAACGAACTTAGATGCCGACCATTTAAGTATACACATAAATAAATGAATATTAAATTTCATTCCCACAAACTTATCGGTAAATCTTCGCTATTGCAAATTAAATTTTAATTCATGCCACGTAACTGATTAGGAACTTTCACTAGATTACCTACAACTGAATCGGAAGCCCAAATCTACACCTTAAAGCAGACAATGAGCGAAAATATGGCTAATCCACATTGGCATTGAACTTCGCCCAGTTACTCTGCCGCATTTAGTAGCCGCCTAACGTAACCTAAGACGTAATGAGTTACGCTCCGCTAGAGAACACACAGCAGCAGCAAAAAAGGCACAAAGCAATGAACGGATCAGCTTGCCAATAATGCGATTATATGAGCGTACAGTAGCATCGCCATTGTTAACATTCAACTTAGACCAAAATTAATTCCCAGGAACTGTTGTCCATAATAACCGCGCCGCCATATCCGAAATTGTTTTACCGCATGCGTTTATGTGTTTGTACATCGGCGCTTCTGTGCCGGCAATTACACCCACAATTACATCAATGGCACCAAAAGGGCGCTGTGGCGCACATCAACAACATCCATTTCAATTATTACTCACCTGGTGGAATTAATTACAGTTAAAGCGAATGGCCACGAAGCCGCATTTGCGCACTCACACAATCCACTCAACACAAAGCGATGGCTAGTGTATGAGCATCACAATGTACAACAACAACAACAACAACAGCAGTAGCCGCATTGGAATGTGGTAGAGAAAGTGGTGAGAGAAGGTAAGTTCGGTCGCATTCCGAAATGTGCTCTGGCGCCCTTTTCGGTATTTTTCAACCAAATTTTTCATGTAACATTTCCGTATTTTTTCGTTTCACTACTAACGGTTTTTATTGCATAGTTAGCACGAGTTTCCCGCTGTTCTTCGCATCCAGCATGCACACGCCTGCTTCCCCAGGGAAAACGTGCACATCACCGTTACTTACAACACACCGCATGCCACTTGTAATTGTTAATGGCCTTGGGACTTTTATTGTGCTCTTTGGCATAGTTCGCGCCCCACGCATTCACACATAGAAATTCGCGCGCGACTGGAAAGAACCGGCAAATGATATCTCTAACGCCTTCGCGTTGACCTTTTGCACGTAAATCGAAAGTACGCCAGTACAAACCTAAATTGTAACATACTTTCCGGCACTGTGTGGATTATTAGTGGCAGCAAGCGCAACCATTCCCCTTGGCCCCTCCCCAAAGAAAGATGCTGACTGCAGACAGCAGCGGATGCACATACCTAAATGTTCAGATAGTTGGAATCTATGAGTGTATGGGTGATTTATCCACTTGTTTGTGGATTTGTGTGCGCAGTTGCTGCCTAGGAAGCGAGTAATCACCGTTACGGTAATTGGACATGCATCAACATCAACTATAGAGGCCGAAGGAAGGCAGCGCACCCACATAGAGACCTGTAGTACTCTTCCAAAATACATTTGGGCATACATACAACTGCACACAAGTATGTAAATATGGCTTTGTGAGGGAAGAGTATTATGTGTGTGTGTGTGTGGGTGTGCATTTGTTGGTGCAAATTCTAGTATGATAGTTGTGCTGTTGCTGCGGAAGTATTTAATGTTTGAAATAAACAGATTGCGTTGAAATCAAGGAAGCGAAAAGTAGCTTACAAAAAAATAAATATCTGAGCTGTTATAATGAATTTAAGGTAATACAATTTTGATTTAAAAATAAGCAAAAAAGTGAAAGTCAAGAATTTAAATAATTAAATATACACATTTTTGTCTTCTATTAATTGCTAAAATGCTGACACTAAACATTTTTATATTTTTTTTTGGAGGCGAATTACTAATTTTTGTATCCAGTGCATTTTTATTAGGTTGGGGAATATGCTCTAAGCGTTTTTACTCAAGAATTTTAATTAAAAAGAAATAAAAAATAAGTTAGTCAAACCTGTTTTCACCTCACGACAAATTTGTAGATGCCGTTTCGCCAAAAAAATGGCCTGGTCTGATATCAGAGAAGTTGTTGAGCCAGTTTTTAGGTCTTTTTGTAATCGAAGGTTCATTCTTATGGTTTGAAAAGGAGCGGAAAATGTGGTAATCAGTCGCTGCACGGTTCGGATAACGCAGCGGATGCTGAAGAGCCTGCCATTCGAGCTCTTGGAGTGCGGCTTTGACGACTTGTGCAACATGAGTCCTGGCGTTGTCGTGGCCCTTCATGGTTGAGGGGATGTCGGTCAGGTCACTTAAGTCGAATAGCCTCATTCACGAAGTATAGCTGGGCAATGTAGAGTTCCTTGTTGATCGTGGTATTTTTTGAGCATTTCGCAGAGCACCAAGCCCTCCCAGTTCCACCAAACACATATCATGAACTTCTTTGGATGAAGATCCGGTTTGACTCTCGGCTTTGGCGTATCTCCTGGCGCCACTCACTACTTTTTTTACTTCATAATGATGTATAGGCACCATTTCTCATCTCCCGTGGCGATTCGGTACAAAAAGCGTTTTTATGACCGCATGTTGCTCGATGGCAGGCGAGAGGCTGAGAGACTTGGCTCGATGATGTTGCACTCGAAAATGTTTGGGGAATGACTGACTTAAATTTCGATCGTATCCGAATTCTTCGATATAAGGCTAATATGGGTACCTGGTCATAGCGACATTGCAGAAAGCTGCGCGACAGATGAGCTGGCCTGGATGAGTTGGAGACCTGCGAGGTATTTACCCCCTGAATCGAGATGAATGGGATCCCGTTGATTATCTGCGGTCAGCCCCTAGAGAGGTGGGCTTCACGTCAACTCAGTGAACGCTGGGTAATTACACAGACTTGTAAAGTCGCGAAATCTTTCTGGCTACGAGTGGATCGGCGGCGCTTGAGAGATCTCCTGAAGCTAACAAAATCTTAGCTCTTGAATTTCGTGGGTGCCCTTATATGATACTGTCCGCGAGATAACATGCTGTGAGACTTGGAATTACTTCGAGTCCTATTTGCGTCAGTTGTATGGAGGATGAGGTGGAACCATCTTAGCATCTTCTCCTTAACTACCTCTTTAACTTCTCAACTCTTTGCTACGCCTGCTGATATAGTAGGCATTGCTATCAAACACCTGATGAGCTTCTTCAGCAGTACGAAGCGGTTAACACCACCGGAAATCAATCATAGTTCGGCAGGTAGAAATAGAAAGGGCTACCGGTAAAATTGGATTGAAAGCTAATGAAGAAGAAAAAAGATATATGTTTTTATACAGAAAAGATCAGATAGTGCCAGGAACAGCTTTTACATATTTCGGATTTAAATTAAGTTATGACAACTCAATGGGTATCACAATCGACGGAAGAATACAACCAGCCAACAGCCTTTCGAAACTCTTCAAATAAAAGCTGCTTAATAGGTCGTGCAAAATTACTATGTATCAATCTGTAGTCCGACCAGTTTTTCGCCACGGATCAGAGTTGTGGACATTAATTAAAAAGGACAAAGCCAAACTCCAAATATATGGAAGCAAAATGTTGAGAGAAATCTTCGGAGTGGTGAAAGATGACAACTGTGAATAGCGCATAAGATGGAACCCTGAACTGGACCAACTAATAAAAGGGCTTCCTTAAGGCCCTAAGCATCAGATGGCAAGGTCATGTCATGAGAAAGGACCCAACAAGAGCCCAACGGAAAAAATTGATTTTAAAGATTTACACCGAAAACGAAAGGTAGACCAATATGAAGATGCATTGACGAGCTGGAAGGATGATATGAGGAAGCTCAAAGTAAACAATTGGGAGGTATCAACCAAAGATCGGATAAAATGGAGGTTCAGCAGGTTAAAGTACACACGGAGCTAATGTTGATGTTGCAATTTTACCCAAATAAAGGGTGGTTAAATTTCAAGCGCCGAATGTGAACCAGACCTAAACGTCAGCGACACCGTTGGACTTCTTTCTTTGGGGTTATTTGAGAGAAACGGTGTACGTCGATAAGCCAGCAACAATTCAAGAGCTAAAGGAGGAGATAATTCGGCACATTAATGGCATAGAACCTCAATTATGCCTCAGCGTCATCGAAAATTTGGACCATTTGGAGGTGTGCCGCCGAGGCCGCGGCGGTCATTTAAACAATATTTTGTGCCATGCGTAATTGAGCCATACCAATATTATCATAATAAAGAAAAATGATAATAATTTAAAAAAAAATTTATTTTATTTAAAATGAACACCGGCCCTTGAAGCTTAACCACCCTTTATATAATATTGTATATTTTGATCACCCAACATTTTGCTTTCGTTCTAGTTTCAATTCAAAATGTGAACATATTATTCACAAGAAATTAATTTGTGTCTACTAATGACTGACCTGCTCGAAAATGTTTGGGATAATGTATTTCGGAAAATTTTAATTATTGTTCCCGTCGATTCAAATTCCGTGCGCATGCTATTGACCGATTCTTAAAATAAATAAATAATTGGCGCGTACACTTCTGTTAGGTGTTTGGCCGAGCTCCTCCTCCTATTTGTGGTGTGCGTGTTGATGTTGTTCCACAAATGGAGGGACCTACAGTTTCAAGCCGACTCCGAACGGTAGATATATTTATGAGGAGCTTTTTCATGGCAGAAATACACTCGGAGGTTTGCCATTGCCTGCCGAGGGGCGACCGCTATTAGAAAAATGTTTTTTATTAATTTTACTTTCACCGAGATTCGAACCAACGACCTCTCTGTGAATTCCGAATGGTAATCACGCACCTACCCATTCGGCTACGGCGGCCGCCGATTCTTGCAGTCGATATATTGAAGTGGCTAATCAAAATTTGACTACGTCTATAGGAGAAAATACTGTTCTTGAGAACAGCCTATCAATGTTATAAATAGAAGTAATGTTTTTTAGAAAGTAATTATTCTTACTCAGCTAATATACAAGGAGAAGTCCAAAATAAACAAGATTGAGCTAAAATATAAACGACAAGAGCTTTGTTCTCTTAACTTCGAGTTTATTTATCCAAAGTAGTCCCCTCAGGTCTCAATACACTGTTTTGCGCGATCTAAAAGCTTTTCGAAAGAGTGTTTCAGGTCACTGACCGGAATGTCCTTCAGGATGTCGGTACAAGCTTTTTGGATAACAAAACGTTTTGCTTTCATGGCCAAATGCAATTTTCTAAATAGAAGGAAGTCACAGGAAGCTATATCAGGCGAATATGGTGAGTGATTGATGGTCAAAATGCGATTTCTAGTCAAAAGATCAATCACAAGAGTGGATCGATGAGATGGTGCATTATCATGCAATAAGCGTCAGCTTCCTCCTTCGCGGTATTCAGGGCAAACTCGACGAATGCGATGCAACAAACGCTTCAAAGTGCCAAAATAGAAAATTGCGTGGACGGTTTGGCCCGTTCGCACGAACTCCTTGTGGGTAATTCTCTTGGAATCCTAAAAACAAATCAGCATCGACTTGATTTTTGAGTTCTCCAAACGCGATTTTTTGGGCGGTGGCTCCTCTGGGGCCTTGCGTTCGGCAATGTGATGCTTAATTTCAGGTTCATGTTACCAGTTTCGTCACCAGCTACAAAGTTGTGAAGGAAGTTCTCGTCTTTTCTCGCTTCTTTATTGTGGTCTTTCGAATGTTGAATTCTGAGCAATTTTTGGCCCTCAGTTAACTTGAGCGGAATGAAACGTGCACAGGCCTTTCGTAAGCCCAAATGATCAGTGAAAATGCGATAATTCGGTATTTTGCAGATATTCAACTCCGATTACGTGAATTTCAACGATGATTTTGGATCATTTTTGATAAATTAACGAAGAATTTTGATGGAGTTTTCGGTGATTACTGATTTTGGGTGGCCCGTATGTTCATTGTCATTTATATCCTCACAACCATCTCTGAAACGTTTAAGCCATTTATGAGATAGGCAATCATCGTCATATGCTTTTTTCATCAATTCAAATGTTTTGGTAAACGTTTTACCGATTTTAAAACAAAATTTGATATTAACTGTTGCTCGACTTTAGACGCAATAACTTCGTTTCCACTCAATAGAATGACACCAAGCTTTCACTAGAAGTCAGCTAGGGATGTAACTTCCAACGCAATAACTCATTAAAAAGATGGCACCATCAAAAACATTTTTATGAGGCCGGTCTTGTTTATTTTGGACTTCACCTTGTATTACATTACATCAATTAAATATTTTATGCTGTTCTTAGTATGAAATAACCGTTTGTTGATAACTCTTTAGTATTTAAAAAAAAACGGCGTAACTGAAAAAAAAATTCTTTAATTTTTTTTACTGTGCTGGCTCGTTTTAGGTATTTGAAATCTAGAAGGTAATTTTCCATTATCCAGTAGATAGTTTTATTAGCTTTTAAATGAACTTGAATTTGATATATAAAGAAAAAGTCTTTGCCATCACAGTGAAGCGAGATAAAAATATAAATAACTGCCATTCCTTGGCCGTTCGAGTTGGACGTCAACTCTTATGTCTCTTTCGTCGTGATATTAACCATAAAGTGTAACTTTAATGTCTTTCTATCCAATAGACGACAGAGCACTTTGTGTATGCGATTACTGGGAAAGTCATTATAGAACCTTAAGAAGATTATTATTTAGTGGTCGAGTGTAGGTCGTAGGGCAAATCTGCTAATTTTGAAAAAGTTGTTTTCTGTTGCACAGTGTAATATCCACTCACCTTTCCTTATTCAAATCATTTTGCACTGACGTCTTTATCCAAACAAAAATTTTGTATGAGAGCTGCCAGCTAATGAGCAGATGACATTTATCATTTTTGGGCACGGCACACACACACACACACACACACACACCAATCAAAATACATACATGCGCACTTCCTGCATAGATAAATATGAAAAAGTATCCACAATAAATTATAAAATATATTTTTTCACAGGCATCTTCCCAACACTAATGAATTTAAGAAGCGGGTGAAAAACATCATTAGCGAGCGCTGTTTGAGGCTCCTGCAAATATGCTTCGATAGAGAAGCACAAATATGAAAGTAAAAATGGCAAAAACAATTTGTGTATGAAAAAGCGATGAAGCGAGATGAAAAAGTAGAGCACTGAATAATGATAAAAGAACAACAACAACAAAAACAAACATGTAAAAAATGCTAAATAAGATAGCAACTATGCACGTATGTATGTGTGTCTGTGTTTGTGTGTATGTTTGTGTTCAAGGGCCAAGCACAGGCAACGAGTTTTTGATGGTGGCAAGAAAAACTCATTCTGCTGTTAAGTGCAGATTGTCGGAAATTGTCACACGCGCGAGTAGATGATAAAACAAGCACTCTGCGCGCTTTCCGCACCCTTGCGCTGATCCGCTTTTGCTCGCCTGCTTAACACCGCCGTTGCTGGTTCATCTGGGCTAAGTGACTTTGAATTTGTTTTAGAATGCTTTAAAGCAACACAGAGGGAGAATCGAGGATGATAGCTGGCAGCGATAAAAGCAACCGCAAATGTGTGGATAATATTTAATGCTAACTCAACTTAACATAGCTTGACGCTCAACTCAATTTCGTAAATGAACAAATCAACAGCGAGTGCCGAAAAGAAGTGCAGGCGGCGAAGAAAGTAAAATAGCGCGGGGGCTGTATGAGTGTGAGACTATGTAGAGACTATATGTGTGTAGATATGAGTGTATATGTGGCTGTGTGTTTTGTTGAGTGTATGCATGTGAGCACGAGTTGTGTGTGTGTGTGTGTGTGTGTGTAAGAAAGCACTTAAAAGTTAAATCACTGATGAAAAGCGTAAAATACCAGCGCCCAAGTCACCCAGCTGAGTGCGTTGAAGAGACACGGTGGCGCCACAGGCAGCACATTTGCAGCTCATTGTTTATGTGGGGTAACTTTAAAGAAAGACAAGGGCATTTTGGAGCTTACGTTGTGAGAGGTGAATGTACGCGCATCATACCGAGTTGTTGATGACAAGGTTGCGCCCTAATGACGCGCTAGCCGACAGAATGACAAACTGACACGCTGCATGCATTGATGGAGCCATCAAAGTGAATGAGTTTTTTTTTCCTTTTTTCTGTTTGATAATTTTTTCCACAATTCTTGCTAGGGTAATTTGAAGGTGTCAACATATTTTATTTAGCATTTTTCAAACACTTTTTCTCTTGTTGTTGTTGTTGTCGTTTTATTCGAATTATGCTTTTTAGCCCATGTTGCATATTTTCTGCTTCGCCGTACGTACACCTACTCGCATGTGTGCGCCCAAAAGCATGCTTCTTACAAATGTCGTGCGGCATTATTCTCGTTCAGTGCGCTTCTGAATTTAAATAAACATATTTTTGAGTACGTGTGAATGTGTGGGTGTGTTTGTGCTCCTGCGATTCTTCTCCTTGTGCGACTTGTCATTTTAAGCGCATTTATTGTTGAAGCCATGACAGGTTGCACGTTTCAAATTGTTATGCTGCACCACAACATACCCCACCGTTCATCATCGCCCTCATCTACCCTCTAAGCATTTGCCCCCCCATTTCCCTTCACCTCAACACAACTTCGCTTTCAATTTTTCTGCGCAAACTGCACAAATTTGTCTTTAACCATCGCCTGCTCACGCCCATCTATTACCTTTGTAGCGCTCCCACTCTCCTCTCGTCTCTCTCACTGCCGTTGGCAGACATTTTTGCATGACATATGCGCTGCCACAACGTGCGCCCGTACGTGCAGCACCGCCATCAGCCTTTCCTTTAGCATTTGCGTTTGTGTGTCTGTGTGTATGTGTTGCCGTATGCATTCAAAGACTCGAATTTGTTTGTGTGCGCGGTTTAGCTTGTCTCTCCTTGTTTTCAAATGTAAATAAAATATTGCGCCCGCATTAAATTTCCATTTTTATGCGGTTTTTATTCGCTTTTAAAGATGATTGAATCACTTACATTTAAGTAAGTGTGCGGAAAATGTCATTAATTTTTCAGCGCTGCTGCTGCGATTATTCAGTTATTGTTTTTGTTGTTCTTCACTATTATTAAACATGTTGATTTTATGGGCTTTATATCTACTTGAATTACCCAGACAATTTGTCAACTGCGAGTGAGGGCTCAGCGCAATATTTAGCCAGTTGTGATTTAGAGATTTACCAGCACGGGACAGTTTGGCATGAAAGTATTTTTGCGAGGTGAAATAAATGGTTTTTAACTTTTGTTTTGTAAAAAACATTGCAAATTTATTAATTTAAATGTTTTTATTTAGGTTAGCTAGGTTACTTGTCTAAGACAAGACACTCGGTGGCCCTAAAGCCCATTGGGATACCTGCATTTGATTTCTATAGCCTAACTAAGTTGCTTAAGCCACTCGAATCTTTTTAAGAAGAAAACTCGTCCCTCCAGTGAGACATTTTGCCAATTTCCAGATCTTCAAAGAAATAATCACCAATATATTTGGCACGGCTTCTTTCAAGTGCAGGGCATTCATAGCGAAGGCGTTGTACCGACTCAATTTCTTCTTCATCTTCACAACTCCTGCAGAAATCATTGCGAGGTGCACCCTTTCTACTGGCTAAGGTGCCAATAGTGCAATGACCTGTTAAAATACCTGTGAGAACGCTGGTAGTTGATCTATTGAATCCAATCAGACATTTTATCAT
Organism: Anastrepha fraterculus; assembly: GCA_037575425.1. NCBI lineage: Eukaryota > Metazoa > Arthropoda > Insecta > Diptera > Tephritidae > Anastrepha > Anastrepha fraterculus. The sequence continues at coordinate 37,654 of JAYXIM010018734.1, forward strand.
TTTAAAATTAAGTTTTGATCAGAACGCCTCAGAGTCCGTGCAGTTGATAGTCAGTGACCACCTGCTGTTGGTTTCTTCGATTACCCCCAAACCAATCGCACTATACACTTCGTTTAGAGGAATGCTGATGTTTTTATTTACTTATAGTTATTTTAGTTCCAGCCGATTACCGCCACGGTAGCCAATGACTAGCAAAAAGGTAGAAGAAAAAACTCAGCATCATCATCATCATCATCGGCTTCATCAACTAGCCCAATCCAAGTTACACGATTCAATGCAGCAGACCACCAGTTAGGTATTCTCAGTTTCTAGATATCTTCGATAACGTCGTCGAACCAGCCTTTCCTAGGCTTTCCTTTACAACTGGTGGTCAGTGCGTTGTAATTGAAAAAAAAATTTTGGGGATATTCCTGACTCATGCGCATGGCATGACCTAATTATGGAAGTCGTGCGATTTGACGAACTTAACAACATCTTCCGCTTTGCAAAACCGCAGCAGCTCATATGACAAGTGAGGTGATTTCCCCGCGAAGGGTAGGATTGGGATCCCCTTGACTACTTGCGCTCTGCTCCCTGAGAGATGGGCTTCGCGCCAACCCAGCTAGCGCTGGGGAAGTATACAAACTTGTAAGGTCGCTAAACCGTCGAGCCTCATGTGGATGGAGGGTGCTTGAGCGATCTGCAAAGGTTTACAAAATCTCAGCTCTCAAATTTCGTGGGTATTCTCCGCAAGGTATAGTTGTTGGAATCATCTCAGCACCTTCTCTTTAGCTGCCCTTTTCACGCGGGGCTAAGAATTAAGCTACGCTTACTGATAGGGCAGGCAGGCAGGTAGGGCTGATGAACTTTATCAGCAGCATAAAGCGGTTAACGCCCCCGCAACACTGTCTTTGTTCATAATCCACACACCTTCTCCTTAGCTACCCTGCTCTCGCGAGTTTAAGCTTCAAAGATCTTGGCTCTTATTTCTTTGCTACCCCTGCTGATATAGCAGGCCTTGACATAAAAAATCTGATGAGCATCATCACCAGCATAGGTGTAATAGTTTTTTGTTGATGCTGAGCTAAAATATCTACAAAACATACAAATATACTACAAAAATATCCATTACTGTGAATAAGTCTTGGGTGTACCGCAATGATCTCAAATCAAAACAAGAGGCTAGAGAGTGGCGTAAACCTGGTTCTTCGGCTCCGAAATAAGATCGGTCGTGAAGGTAGGTGAAATGGTGGAAATACCACTCTGGCACTCCCCAAGTAGCAATAAAGCGACGTTTTCATACTATTTTGAAACCCCCAACAGGCAGATAATTACAACCAATTGGAGCTAGTGAAGATTGATGGGACTTAGTTTGGCGCACGGCCCCACGTTGTCGAAGAAAGGAGCACCCAGCGACATTAATCGTCTATCTGCTAAACCCGGACATTTATAGGGAAAATGCTCAACCATCTCCTTCTCTGCAAGGTCCTCACAGCTTCTGCAATGCGCGCTATATGGTAAACTCAGCTTTTTAGCGTATGAGCCCATCGTCCAATGACCGGTACGCTCAGCTACGAGATTGCAAGTGAATGGCATGGAGTACACAAGACTTTTTGAGTCCTCCATTCGTTGTATTGAGGTTAAAGGGTTTTCGAAATAGCACGTGAACTCTATCTGCTCTGCACTTTCCTGAGAAATAAGTTGTGTAATTCCCCTTTAATAATAGTCAGAGGGAGGCCGATGACCAGGTAGGAGGTCTCTGAGACCAATTCAGTTCCCTTCTTCACAAGCTCAGCAGCAATTTCATTTCCCTCTGTGGCCCTATGTCCTCGAACCCAAATTAGAGAAATGTCAGCTGCACACCCAAGAGATTTGATCTCCTCCTTACAGGAGTTGACTAGTTTGGTTCTGCACCATGGTGTCCTCAGGGCCGTGATCGCGGCTTGAGTATTGCAAAAAATTTTAATAACTCCCTCGCTCCCACGTTCCCTAAGTATTTTGCATGTCTGCAGGATCGCTAAGATTTCTGTCCGAAAAACACAAGCAGTATTCGGCAATTTTAAAGAAATAGATAAATTGGCTGAATTACAAAAAATTCCTGCTCCGACTACCGATTTTATCTTGGAGCCGATGGTGACGACAGAGGTACCAGCTTCGATGCAGATTTTTCCTTCGTTCCAATTCTGCTTACTTGAAAAGATTGTCTTGTCATGACCCTCAACTTCCAGTTTGCGGATAGAGAGATTTGTGCGAAGTTCAGAGAAATACGGTGTTATTTGCCCAAAAGTGCTACCATATCCCTTGAGAGATCGCCTCCTGGTTAGACTTTGAGCAGCGATGGAAATCATGTAATGGATAGTAAGTGCAAGACGCCATTTGGGGCAACTCTGGGTGAAACTCTATATGCTCCGATGATGCCAATACATGCAGTCCTTTGCCCCCTCCCAGTTTAGTTATGTTGTAGCGCTTCCGAAGAGCTTCCCACCAAACTAAGAAGGTGTTAGCATCGGTGTTTTTGAGATGCGAAAGGAATTTTGTTGGTGGATTACTACCAAACTGGTAAAACAATAAATTTATTTATTTACTATTTTTTTTTTTTTATTCTTTCAACAATATTGTGAGATACTTAGTCACAATTCAAAAAGTGTATCCCTAGATTAAGTTTTGATCTCAAAGTCTCTCGTGAGTTAGAGAATATATCTAAATTTTTGCATAATTGGTTAGACTGCGATGCAAGCCGTTCATTTCGACTAAAATTGGTCTTGTGATCAGGTAAATGGAACATATTGCTGAGTCTTTGGTTACAAGTGGGGCAATTAAAAAGTATTAGCTCCAGCAAGAAATGACATTTGATATGGTTAGTAACTATGTCCCTTGAAAAAGCATTACCGATAAAATTTTTCTCCGCATTTCTAGAGTTAGCAATGATAGCAAAATACATCTACTTTTATATGCAGGCAAACTGCAAGGCCAACGAAGTGAATGAATAGCAAATCTAGTGAAGCGTTTCTGAATCTTCTCAATTCTTAAAGATGAACCCATATACTTAGAATGGATCCCAAATAATGCTGCAATATTCGAGGTTTGATCTCAAAAGAGCAAAATACAAATTCCTTGGCGTAAAAAATATGATAGAGCTCCCTTGAATTCCGTATTACTAAGCCGAGCAAAGATCTAGACTTTGCCATCATAGAGTCTATATATTTAGAAAACGACATTTTCGATGCAAATATAACCCCCAAGTCTTTTTTTTCATACATTTTTTTGAAGGTGTTAGTGCCCAACTTGTAATCGAAATGAATGATAACTTTCCGTCTGCTGAATGACATATGCTGGCATTTACCAGTATTAAGAGGTAAGCAGTTCTCATTACACCAAGCTACCAATCTTGTTAAGTCTTCTTGAAGTCTTATGCAGTCAGTTACGTCCCCTATTCGACTGTACGTTTTCAGGTCACCTGCATACATCAGACAACGTGATGTCTCGATAACGTCAGGAATGTCATTAACAAACACTAAGAACAATAGTGGCTACCTTGAGCTACGCCTGAGGTAACTTTGATGGCATCAGATATTATGTTACTTGTACGAACGAATTGAATATTATCTGAATATTATTGTAACCTTTTAAATCAACTGAAGGTAAAAATAGGTTAAAAAATACCCAGTTTCCAAAAACAAAAAAAAATATTTTCTATCAGGACAATGCACTGTGTCACAAGAGCATTTTGAATCAAACTTTTTGTTGTTGGAGCGTGCTCCGTATTCATCAGATGAGCTCCTACTGACTTCCAGCTGTTTTCATACCTAAAACAAATGTATGAAATAATGACTTCCCTTCAATAAAATAAATAAACAAATATCTGTACTAAAAGTAATAGTTTTCTGCCAATAACTCCTGATGTGCCCTCAGAATCACCCGCAGCTTTAAAAAGCTGGTGGAAAAGAACATGAAAAGAGGAGCTTATTAAAGCGAGTGTACACTAAGTGGTTCTCGATGCAACTGAGCCGTGGAATGCAGTGGAGTGATTGTTAAAATAAAATATTCGTTCAGCTATTTTAATTACAATGCTTTTAACTTGAACTTTTTTGAAAAGAAGTGAAAATTCTACAGCAACAGCAAAATATTTCAGCTTTAAAACTTTTCATCTGCACGCCTTTAAAATCTTGTCGATATTCGTATCGCTTGAACGCTATTGAACTTGATTTCAACCCAGCTAGACTGAACTATCGCTCATGTCAATCTACCGGAAATTGAATACTTTCCCAACTTTGCGACCGCCAACGAAAAAGCACTAACAAATCTACACATACACACACCCCCATCGACATACAGAATACCCGTATAAACTTAGGAATAGCACGAAGGGAAAGGTGTGTAACCAAAGAGAAATTTGTAGTTTCAATGAAAAAATTTCAGCGTTTCACCTCTGTTAAAAAGCGCAACAGCATAAAAAAAGCTTATGACGATACTTATTTAGAGATGCAAGGGATGTCTAAATGGGTGCGGAAAAGAGGTAAGTAGCTGAGTAGATGAATGAATAAGTAAGTAAATGACTGGGTGGAATAAGAAGGGCCGGCGTTTGAGAGAAAGCCACTGAAAATACCACAGAAAGGTAAAGGAAATGCCGCGTAATAGAGAAGTAGTGAAAGGGATTTGAGAGATTGATTTGCGCGATAGAAATGCTTAAATTGACGTATTTTCAGTAGGGACGCCGGGTATAAAACTGTAGAGGATAGCGCAAGCATAGTAATAAAAGAGGAGGAATAAAAATAGGCAAATGTAAAATTCCTTCGATTGGGCGCCACGAGTCACTTACCATTCGAAGGAATCCATCATTAAAATTTCTAAACAAACAAAATCGAGGAATAGCGCGGATGGGGTAAGCAAACGGGAATTCAATCAAGTGAAAACATCTAAAAAATCGGTAATTTGAAAAAGGTGAACTACTGCTAAGGTTTCTTATACCCATTTTAACACTTTTATTTTATTCACTCTTTTGTTGCGTGGCGTGAGTAGGAGAGTCGCGCAAATTTAATGTTGCTCCAACCGGGCAGTATTAAGTTAAGAATCAACAGTTGCAGTTGGTGGAAAGCTGCGTTGATTTAAATTTCTTATTAATGGGTCAAATATATAAAAACATTTATTTTAACCTTGATTTTCATAGAGATTTTGTTACAAAAGCTAATTGTAGATTCCGACTAATTTCGCTAATTACATTTGGAATAATTTTTCTGTCTGTCGAAATCATAAATGTTACTGCCGGCGTCATTCTCAGCATTTCGCACTTTTTCAGGTTTTTGCAGGTATGCAGTCTCTTGGATTTTTTTTTTTATTTTTTTTAGTAAGTTAAACACTTGAGATGCTAAGTAAAGTATTGTAACAGATATGTGAGGCATCACAGTATACCAGTAGAACTCAGTTCGGAATCCAATACTGAAAAGAAATTAACGAGAATTAAAGAAAAAGTGTTTTAGAATGGAAAGCAATTTGAACATTAAATTCCATTAGCTCATGCGATTAAAGCAGCTTTGTCCACTGCCTTAAATAATTTACTGCATCTATTCCAAATTGCACTTTCAAGTTATTATTACAGCAATTTTACCAAGTATCAAAAAATAGAAGAATAAAACTCGTTCCACTATCGACGGAAGCTTTTTTCACTTCGAACAACTTGCAAAATTTCAAGATTCTCTCTTTTCTTGAACACTCCGCTCCGTCTTCGAATAACTGTGCATAAGTAAATTATAAAACTCCCTTATATGTTCTAAAGGCAAAAGTACTTTTGGAAAACAAATCGATAAACATAGAACCTGGTCAATAGAAAACGATATTTGAAGAAAATTTTAAAATACAGAGTGACGCTACGCGATAAGCGGTTTATCGCATCGAAGCGTGTGTGCTTTCATTGTGATTTCACAGTGGTCACACTCCTCTTTCACACATACGCACGCACCCACTCGAATGCAATGAAGTAATTAGTTTTACGCACGCCTGCCAAGGTATTCCAATAAGCGGTGTTATTTTGATATTCAAAGAAAAATGCAATTTTTTTTAATGATCGGATGTTTATTTCATTACAAAGAGGAAGGTATCCCGTAATAATGGAAGATAACATCAGGCAAATGACCGTCACGACCACGCTTACAGGACAATATCCTTTTCATGAAATTTTCCATAACCGAATTGTAAAGTGGCTGCCCTATGCCCTCGCCCTCGCCCTCGATAGCCTCACGAATCCCATCTTTGAGGTCTTAAATCGACCCTGGGCTGTTGGCGTAGACCTTCTCTCTCACGTGGCCCCAAAGAAAAAAGTCACAAGGTGTTAAATCACAAGATCTCGGTGGCCAATTGTGATCACCTCTTCGAGAGATAACACGGCCCAGAAACGTTTCCCGTAAAAGATCAATGGCGTTGATTGTGTGGCACGTAGCGCCGTTTTGTTGAAAATAAACGTTGTCCAGATCAATACCATCAAACTCCGGCCATAAAAAATCGTTAATCTTCTTTCGATAGCGATAGATAGCACCTGTTATTTGAAAGCCTTTTATTCCCCCTCCGATTGGCTATGCCGGTGTGTAGTCGCACTAGGACTCATACTAGTTTGATCCCATATCGGTTGTTCATAACAGTATGGGAAAATCGAGGAAGAAACACCAACTTGCTGAGATTGATGAGACGAATCGATTTAGTAATGTCTGTCTGTTTACCCGAGCATTAGAGTACTCGACCAAAAACTTAAACATTTCAACGAAATTGGTTACAAGAGAGATTAGTGAAGAAAAAGGAGTAAAATAAGGCGGTAACCTTCCTTATAAATAGAATTTTCAAACATGTAAAAGTTCTACATTTCCGTGGCTAATGCAGCAAAATTCTTCAAATTTGGCGTAAGAAAGAAATACGGCTGTTTAGAATTGGTTTCTTAAAATTGTTTAAAATGAACCAAATTTACTCTGACGGCCGTCGTAGCTGAGTGGGTTGGTGCGTGACTGCGTAGGTTCCAATCTCGGCGAATGACTAAAATGAAGAAAAAGAGTTTTCTAATAGCGGTCGCCCCTCAGCAGGCAATGGCAAACCTCTGAGTGTATTTCTGCCATGAAAATGCTCCTCATAAAAAAATATGTGCCGTTCGGAGTCGGCTTGAAACTGTTGCTCCCTCCATTTGTGGAACAACATCAAGAAGCAAATCACAAATAGGAGGAGGAGCTCGGCTAAACACCCAAAAAGGGTGTACGTGTCAACTCTATGATCCTATATATATTATATTTACTCTGTCAGACTCTATAATATTTTTAAAAATATTACACTGGCATCTCAAGACAACTTAATACAGTGCCCTTAATAAAAAAACAACACTGTGAAAATTCAAAATTTGGGCAAAAGTTTTGATGGCTTATACCATTTCATTAATACCAATGGTATCCTTGATGTCCTTTAATTGGACCCAGTTTTGGAGAAAATGGCATTGGAAAATTTCAGTCGCTTCTTTTGAAGCTTTTTTAAGAAATGACTCAGGTTACGCTTAGACATAATAATAGGCACAGCGACATTTTTTTTAGTCATGAACATTTTTTATATAGAAGAAAATGCTCTACTCAATAATAATACTACTCTCAATAATAAAATAAAATGTATCAGAAATTAATTCTTATCAATTTTAAACATGAAAATATTAAATCCAATTTGATAGATTATAAGACTGCATTCTCAGATTTTTTTAGAAAAACTGAAAAGTTTGAAGTTTTAATCAACATTTGTGGAAGTTTTTAACATTTTGTGCAAATTCTTTCATATCTGAAGTCTTTGATTATATAAATACGTATATAAAAAAAACATTCAAATATATTGAAAATCGTTTATTGCATCGAAATTCGGGAACACCATTGAGTTTAGAAACCTCAAGTTAAGTGAAATCAAATTCAAATTTATTGTATCAGTTTTTTACTGTGCTAACGGGTGAACGACATAGACATAGTGCAGCGAATAAAAATCCAGCAGCTTCGTTGGCCCGTATGGATACAAACGCTCCGGCTCCGAAAATATTTGAAGCAGTGGCAGCTGGTAGTAGCAGAGGAAGAGGAAGGTTTCCTCTGCGTTGGAAAGATCAGGCGGTGAAGGTCTTGAATTCACTTGGTGTCTCCAATTGGCGCCGATTAGCACGAGAAAGAAACGACTGGCGCGCTTTGTTAAACTCGGCCAAAATTTTGAGATCTATTAAGTTTGTTTGAGTAGCAGCTCACAAGAGGATTACAGGAAACTGTATGGCTGTTGAGGAGGCTAGACAGGCCACCCTTGTGTTAGATAGATCGAAGGCTCGCATGCCTACCTACGATCTGCGTTAGCTCTGTCATTTCGAGACACTTCGAGTCAGTTCAGCATGCGCTTGGCGAGAACTCAGGCATGCAAGGTATCAGGGTTCTTCTAAGGCTAGGTAGGTGGGTAGGTAAAAGTAGCAGTCGGTCACCATTGCCGAGTTATTGTGATACCACGGCAGCAGTTTATCTGCTCCTCCTCGTTAAACCATTTTGTTTTAAGTTCGAACCCATTGATCTGGCTGACAACCCAGACGTCCCCTAACGCCATCAGCATCATTCAAGAACGATGTCTTAAAGTATCTAAACCTAGTGGCATGTCACGCGTGATAGTAAAAGAGAAGATGTCTGACAGAATCTTCTTCCCATTCATTCTTGTAGCCTCTGCAATAGTCGAAATGTGGTACATTCCATCGTTGAGTATGTCAACCTAGAAGGTAGTGACCTGTGATCACAGCAACTAACATAGAGACTTTTTCCTTGACCAATTAAGAAGCGTCTTTGAGTGCCTGACGTCCCATTTTGGCAAAATTCTTTTTGTGTAGCATTACACGCCTGACTTCTGAGGCTAATGAAGGCGCAATTCTCGTCACTGGTTAAGAAGAAGAACAGATGGTGCTTGCTCGCCGTATAGTGATTTTAGTTCATCGATGATTTTTGTCTTGTTAATCCACGTCGACAATTATGGAAAATAATCGGACGACAATTTTAACAATGTAAGTTATTTTTTTTTCGGAGATGAAGCCGCTGTAAGCGACCCCAATATAGTGCAGTTCTGAGTGCGTTTATGGTAAAATATTTCGAAAAAGGTCGAATCGCGAATAGCACCTGCCAATACAAGGAGTACTCAGGGGCAAAAATGTAAATATCAACTCCCTTTTGCGTTAAAAACGTTGATAGTTTGTGTTTAAGCACTTACTTTTTTGTATGTTCAGCAGACTTGGAATCGGCAGCCATGCACAGTGTTTTGCGTTTATGCGAGAGTGGTTTCCCCCATTGGGAATTAGAGGAGGAACTTGATTCCTAGTGGTATCACAAAGGGCGTCCTTGCCTAAATGGGCCCATTCATATCTTTGTGTTTTGTGAAGCCAGTTGTGTGTTGTAGCATAGTCTGTATTGTATAAGTATAATGCGTATCCGGGTAAATCGAAAACTATTAAAGTTTTTAGAGGCCTGTTTCTTCCAAGAATGATAGGTGCATCGCATGTTTCCTGTGAAAAGCGTTTGCTCATCTACATTTTCATTATTTCATCATTAAATAGTGATTTCATATTTCCAGTTTTAACTGTTTACTGGTTTGATAAATTGTAATCTACTCATAAAATCTAATATATGAATGTTTCTCTGGAATCTGTTATATTATATTTATTTGTAGCAGAGCAACGTGTGATGCACCTACGTATATTTTCAATTAAATTTTTCAATATTTCATTTATATTCTTTATGTTGTTTTAGCAGCACACAACTGTTAACGATTGTCATCGCTTGTAGCTTTGCAATAAACAATTAAGTACGTGCCCTCAGCCATTGACCATTCACGCAATTCCTGCAAATCCACTCAAGTTATTCAAATGAACTGATTTTCAAATTGAGTCGTGACAATGCGCCGAGTGCATAAATCCAATTTTATGCAATCGAAAACAACAACTATTTTTAACAAAAACAACAATTTGAATGAGATGAAATGAAAAGTTGAATATTTTCTATTGTATTGTTGCTGGCTGCAGCGCTTTCAATCACAGCCGAAGTGAAATGAATCAAGTGAATTTGACATTAAGTACCGCTAACTGAAGTTCATTCCAATTACTAATCGAGGAGGGGACATTTTTGGCGTGTGGATGTACAGTTGCGAACACGAAAATAGAAGTACCTAACAAATATTATTCCATCCCTTAACTGAAATCATATTCAAATCAATTCTATAACGAAGAACAAAACTTATTTTTAACAAAAGACAAAATTTCATAGGTAATATTAACATAGCAGTGGTCATACACATAGGTATGTTACGCATTCTGACCACATTTCCCTCTCCATATTGAACAATCCTGAGCTTTTGACAAAGCGTAAAAGGTTGTTGATACCTAAAGTGTATAGATTATCTATATTCGTTAAGAAGTAGGATGTTAAAAATCGGTTCCTGCTTCTGGCTAGAGCTGGGCATGGGCAAAAAAGGCGTTGAATTGTTTCCAAATCCTCCTCATTTCTGCAGCTACGACAGAAATCATGCATGTAAACGCCTAATCTCCTTGCATGATTTCCTATGAGGCAATGTCCTGTGAGGGCCCCTACTAAGGTCCTAATTTGAAGTCTACTCAGTTTTATGAAACTCTTGGACAGACGTAAATTTAGCCTTGGCCATGTTTGCCTGGCAATTTCACAGGTAATGACACTATTCCATCTTTGATTTACAGAACTGATTAGTGCGTCCTTAATGAGAAGCTTACATGCTTACAGCTTGCGTGAGGTACCCCATAAAATTACTTATACCTGGCATACAGGTACCTTCTCTTGCAAGTTGGTCTGCCCTACAGTTCCCTGATATATCTCTGTGGCCTGGAACCCAGGCCTTGATGTTGTTTGGAATGCATCCAGAGCCCGTAGGGCTGCTTGGCTGTCTGATAGAATGCAGATATTCCTTGATGATATTTTGTTTATCTTTAACCATTTTAAGGCTTCAGGCGTTTATTTCTGCTTGAAAAACACTACAGTTATCCGGTAGTTTAAAGGATTAACTAATAGAAAGCTCTTCGCAAAATAACCCTGATCCTACACCGATGTCCATTTTAGATCCGCCCGTGTAGATCTTACCGAGTGTGTTGGGTTGAATGCCCATGTGTTACAGTCCTCCATTGTGAGCTCGCTCTGAGTCTTAAAGCGGAGCAGTCCGCTGAGTATTTGCAGAAGAGATCTAGGGATGGGAGATGTAATATGATATCCAAAGCCATGGATGGCGTGGATTTCATGACGCCGCATATTGCTAATTCCGCTGATCTGTGCACCTTCTTCAATAAATTAGAACAGGTTTTTTTCTGCATAGCACACCACCAGACAACATTTCCATATAGAAGAATGGGTCTGACGACAGCAGTGTAAAGCCAATGAGCAACCTTAGGTTTAATTCCCAATGTCTTACCTAAAGGTCTCTTACAGGCATAAACAGCTAAGTTCGCTTTCCTAACTCTTTCTAAGATGTTTGACTTCCAAGCGAGTTTACTACCTATGTTTAGTCCCAAGTACTTGGTTTCTTCCGAAGTCACAAGATCTTCTTTCTTGAGCATAGTTGGACTTAGCTGAAGGACTTTGTGTTTCCTAGTGAACAATATGAGTTGTGTTTTGTCTGGGTTGACTTCTAAACCACACTTTTCTGCCCACCTAGGAGCATTTTGTATTAGGTCTCTTAATGTAGATGCAAATTTACCTTTTTCAACACTTTTTAAGCCCTCCCAAATATTTGCTATAGAATTGAGGTCGGGAAACTGGGCCTCTATTTGGTTGGCGCAAAACGAATTCTTAGGCCTTTCAGTCGTGTGCTTTGGATTATTACTACTAAACCCTTTTATTGGCATTCCATCTCTACAATACGGTAACATAACATCCCACCTTTTTTCCACATAAATATTGGTGTCCATTATACCATCAATTTGGCTTTTGGGGCCTGCGCCTTAATATTTGTTTTCTCCAAAGCTGCAGTATTAGAATCAGAATGTTCCTTAATGAAAAGCAGCTCCAAGTTCCTCTTTAATTTGTGTGGAAGTCGCGTTTTTTTTTGTTTTTTTGATTTTCTTGTTTGCTGGGTTGCTCTATATGGACGACTGCATGTGTTTGGCATGCGTACTTATGGCTTTGTCCACCGCAGCTCATCGCGCCCCCAAAGTTGCAGTGGCGCAGCTTACAAGCGAGAATTGACAAATGTGTCAATATTTTCCGCGAAGTTGACCAAACAAAATGTAAAATGCACGCATCTCTGCTCTGCGCACTTATGAACCCCACTTGCAGCAATGGATGTGTGAAAAAATTAGAAACGTGCTTTTACAAAATTGGAAATGTAAATTGTGTGTGCAACACTTGTAAATTTGCTGTTTTAATTTTCATTTTGGATTCTCTGCTTGTTTGAACGTCAGCCAACAGCGCCGCTTCACAAAATAATTAATTTAGTTAGGACTACTAAAACTACGCCTTTAAAGCTTAAAATGCTGTACGCAGAATGGGACGATTTCAAAAACTAATTTTTTTTAATTTCATTTTTTATTTAAAAAAAAATTTTTTATGCATTCCTCCAGAGAGGATTAGTGCAGTAATTCTTATTTGAAGCAAGCAAATGAAGAAATTTCGTTAATTTCAATAAAATATCGAATCAAATCAGTGTCAAATTCTAGTATCTTAGAGTCGGCAATACCAGAGATAAACAGTGTCTGGCTTGCGTGGTATGCTCCTTTTTCGAATACCCATGCTTCTGATATATCGGAACTAAGTTTACATAACTGTTAAAGAAAAAAATAGTTTCAAACCGATATGTTTTCATTGAAGTGAAATAAACGCAACCCGCTAAAATGATGGTACTGTCGGTAGATGAAATTATTGAAGTATCAGTCTGGCATTCCCCAAGTAGCACTGTTTTGATACTATTGAGTATTTGAGTATTTGTGGACTGTGAGCGGTAAACGGTGACTAACTCGCGGCTGTGTTAGCCGCTTTATACTGCTGATGAAGTTCATCATATTTTTGATAATAGGACCTGCTATGTCAGCAGGTGCAGAAAAGAAGTGAGAACCAAGATGCTTCAATCTTAGTCCTGCGAGAGCTGAGCAGCTGAGGAGCAGGTATTGAAATGATTCCACCTCATCCTCCATATAGCTGACGCAAAATGGACTAGAAGTAATTTCGAGTCTCATGGCATGCATACCCTGCGGATAGTGCCCCGTGAGGATGTCCAAAAATTTGAGGGCTGATATTTTGTCATCCTCAGAATATCTCTCGAACGCCTCCGATCCACACTTGGCCAAAAGATTTTCGCGATCTTACAAGTTTGAGTACTTACCCAGCGCTCGTTGAGTTGGTGCAAAGCCCATCCTTCCAGAAGTAGAGCGCAGGTTGTCAAGACATTGATAACAATAATTCAGAGCAATGGTGAGAGAGCACCTCCTTGCGGCGTGCCCTTACTCACCTGCCGGCGGAGAGAGACGCCACCCCACTCTGCCACGACCGTTCTGTCGCTAAGTATTCTGTAGATAAATTTGGAAAGGTCGGCTCGAACCCTCAGTCTACCCAGAGATTTAGTGATTGCCCCCTGAAGGACGTTATTAAAAGCTCTCTCTATAGAGCCCCTCAATATCTTTAGCAATTGTATGCAGGGCAGATTCCACTGATCTGCCTTTGAAGTAAGCATGTTGGGTATGCGACAAATGCCCCTGAGGAATTTCGCTTCCTTTGTGTAGGTCAATCAGCCTCTCAGCAAGAAAGATGAGAGTCTGATTGGCCTGAAATCCTTAGGGGAGACATCTGAGCTCATGCCTGCCTTGGGTATGAACACAACCCTCACAGCTCTCCAAGACCCCGGTATATAGTCCCTGGCTATGCAACTCGCACATATAGGGCTCAACCAACGGCATGACACCTCGGCAGATTTCTGTAGTTGGGCAGGTATGACGCCATCAGGACCAGGCGACTTAAGGGCCCGAAAGTGCTAATGGCCTAAGCCAAGCGGCACTTATCCAACAGCCATCCCGGTTCCGAAGACAGATTGGTGTGCTTCCCAAGCTGGTGCTCTTATAAACTGGATTGTTCGGAAAATGAGCATCGATAAGTACTTTTAGTGATTCCTCTAACGGTCAGATAACTACAGCCCTCTATGTTCCTATGTCCTGGAACCTAAATCAGAGAAATTTTCCCTGCATACCCAAGAGATTTTAACTGCTCGATTTGGATCTACACCATAGCGTCATCAGTACATCACGGCTTGACTATCAGAGAAAATCCTTAGCATTCTGCATTCCTACAGGATCGCAAAGATTTCTACCTGAAAAACACTACCAGTATTCGACAGATTTAAGGAAATATATAAATTGGTTATTTAGAGAAAACCCCCGATTCGATCTTGGAGCCGTCAGTAAAGACAGAGTTGACAGTCTCGGTATAGATTTCCCCCTCATTTCAATCTTGCCTACTTGGAAAGATTGCCCTGGCACGACCCTCAAACTCCAGTTTGCGGATGGAGACATCTGAACAAAGTTCAGAGAACTGCGGTGTTAACTTCCTTGAGGGATTGCCTCTAGAGACCAACCTGTTTTAACCTGATTGAACTTTCACGATGGAAATAACGTGAAAGCCGATGTGTTACAGCCAGAAAGGTGGATAGAAGACGCAAAATTGTTTTTAACAAGCCACAACCAGGCAAGGGTGAATGTGTACATACAAAAAGCCTTAAGTGCTAGTAGGATATATAAGGAATTCGACTGGTCCAATGGTCTGGTTTGTTTTTTAAATATATCTTAGAACCAAGCATGTGGATAAAGAGGACTAGAAATGACATGGTAATTTAATATAACAGCAAATTTGACTCATACAATATTTAAAACTTGTTCAATGTGCAATTTAGGCGAGCTGGAAAACATAGCAAATTTTCTGGCGTGCTGCCCAATATTAAGAGAATATAGAAAAGTTTCTTTATTTTCCATTAAATGATTCACAACTGTTTGAGATGCTCAAAGGGGAAAATGATCATTGGAATAAACTTTTGCGTTTTATTAAATATGAATTTAGGTACCGATATTACTAAGCAAAGGCGATTAACTGGCTTTAAAAACCGAAAATCAGATAATTGTTTTGCACGAAAAATAAATTATTAAATTAGTCGTTATCAAAATTTTATATTTTCTAGTTTAGTAAGAATTGTGCGTGCTTGGCGTAATCGCAGAGAAGGGTCCCGCTTAACAAGTTGGACGATCTCTTTATCGTCATCACTCGCTTTTTCGTCATCGCTCGCTTCAAGTCGCGCTCGGAAAAGTCATCAACATTTTTGTACACCTTATACCGCTGATTCCACATCACAACAAACTTTTTTGATTTTGTAATTACTTTTGCAGCCGCGGCGTAAGATAATTTCGGCCCTTTGGCTTACAGGAAAGTTTCGAACGACACTAACCTGAGTGAGCACTGGCGTCGTAGTCCCCTTGAGTGGGACTTTTAAGCAGCAAAATGCAGAGCGAAATGTATCTTGAAATTACAAGAAAAAAAACGGTTATTTTCTTCTGGCGCAGACTGCATCCGCTTTGTCTAAACTAATATTCTCCACACGATTTTAATGACTTGCTATAGCTAAAATGTTTAACACTTCTCCACTTCCCGACAAAGTCATTACTTCTCTGAAGTCCAAATACCTTATGGACCGAATCAATTTGCAAAATCGTCTCGATCTTTTAACTTACTGAGCATGAAATGCAGTTACCTAGTATAAGAACGCCTGTTATTTGTCCTTGCTGACCATCTTTGGATCCTACTACCACTGAAAATCAAAATAATCAGAAGCACTCCGCTCTTTAGAAGAGCACTGATACGTTACTATGTTGCCAATAGTTGCTAATATGTACGCATATCTTTCTTTTACCTTTTCTTTTATATTTTTGTACTTTCACAACTTCAACATTCTTTATATTTTATGTCCTACTGAGTCCCTCTGCTAACAGCATAAACATTACCTTTATGTGTACTTACACGATGTTATTATTACGAATAGTAGTCATAAGTTCAAACACTGTAAAATAACTTTTTGGTTGTGTGTTTGATGAACAAATAAAATTAAAAAAATAAAAATAAAATAAACGTCTATCTATCTGTCATATACTTAACCAAACATTAGAATAGCTTTGAAATATTAGAGAGTCTCGATATAGGCCTATAATTGCATGTATCATTCTTGTTTCCATATTTGAAAATAGGAGTTACCGAAGCAACTTTTTAGGCAACGATAAACTCACCTCCGCGAAGTGACATATGGAATAAATGTACGACTAGTGCATGGCAGCGTTTTAACAAAAGAGCCGGTATATCGTCAACGTCTGCCTGAGAGGAATTTTTTGTTTAAAGTTTGCAAAAGAGATATCGCCAACTGAAATGCGCATTGAGCGAAAATCAAGCATAGAATCAATATCAGATGAGTAGCCAAAATGAGAAACATCATCAGCACATACAAAACTGGATCTGAAAGAGCCTGTACGCGGGTGAGCAGCAACACTGAGGGTGTTTGCAAATTTGTTATTGAAAGAGGCAGTTGAGGGATCGATGTGCATGATTTTTTCGACTTTCTTTAATTCCAAAAAGCTGCAAAGTTCAATTTTGTAATTGCTTCAAAATTAGGGACATGATTTCTGTAAAGGAACTTGTCCATACAGTTGATTTCTTTCATAGAATGCTGGTGTTTATCTTAGGAGGACTGGTTGGTGGTCTGAGCAAATTTCTTACAACTCTACATAACTCAGCCCGCAGCAC
>JAYXIM010018736.1:0-46297 GCA_037575425.1 Anastrepha fraterculus
TAGTCGATTATGTCCTTGACCTTATTTGGACATGTTTTTATCCCCCTTCGAGAGACAATAAAGCCAAGAAACTCAACCTTATCTTTAAAGAATTTAGTCTTTTCTGCTGAAACTCGCATACCGGCCCTTTCCAACTTCCCCAGTACCTTATCGACATGTTGAATATGAGACTTTTCGTCCCTTGAAAAGATGATTATATCATCCATATAAACTTGGCAACTTTGGCCAATGTCGTCTCTCAAGACGTCATCAATAGCCCGTTGAAAGATACTGGGCGCATTTTTTAACCCGAATGGTAATCTATTAAATTCGTATTTGCCATTGTTAATGCTGAAGGCTGTTTTTTCGCGGTCCTTCTCCTCAAGGATTATCTGGTGGAATCCAGACTTTAGATCTAAAGTAGTAAAAAATCTGGAACTGCCCAGGTTTGCCAATATGGTAGAAATATCTGGTATAGGATATTTATCCGCAATCGTTTTTTCGTTTAATTTTCGAAAGTCGATTACCATGCGGAGCTTTTGTTTACCATATTCATCCAGGCCTTTTTTATTCACTACATGGACCGGAGAGTTATACGCCGAATTAGATTTTCGGATAATTCCTTCTTTCAACAGTATTTCTATTTCCTTATTAATGAATCCTGCCGCCGAAACCGGGTATGGATAAGATCGGGTGTAAATTGGTTCCGAGGAAGTGGTACGAATTTTAGCTTTGACCTTAGTATTAAATGGCAAAGCGCGGTTAGGTTCGGCAAAGGCCTTAAAATTCTTTTTAATCATAGAGTCAAACTCGTTTTTCACAAGAGCTGGGACCGAGTCCTTGTCCAAATATATGGAGTTAACTTGCTCACATTTGACGTTATTTAATTTTTCCTTACCACCCTCGTAATATAAGTATCCGGATGTCGTATCAATTTTAGATTCTATCTCCTTAAGGAAATCGTATCCCACTATACCATCGAAGCCCTTTATATTAGGAAGAATGAAGAAAGTTGAGACTTTCCCCAAAACGAAAACATTACATTTTTTTCTATGAGATTACATCCGTTTATAGTTTTGACCGTAAACTGTCTCTCCACAGGGATAATTCCCTTTAGGAAGCTCAAATTTTTGATATAGTTTTTTGAAGTTCCTGTATCAATCAGTAACCTAAGCTCCTGCCCCTCCGACGCCTTCTTGGTAATGTAAGGTAGGAGCGACCTTATACTAAAAAATTAACCTCGTCTTCCATCGCGAAATTGGAAGCGATCTCGACATCCGAATCACTGTCACGGTCCACAGTAATTTTCTTTTGTGGATCCGCCTCTGGGGTTGTCTCCAAATGGTTGGTCCGTTGCACTTTCGGCTTCCGTGAATTTACTGAATCTCCCCTTCTGTGCTCCCGTTTATTCATGTATTGATTAGCATCCCTTTTGGGGTGCCCTCCCACGGCATTTCCCTTTCTATAACTCTGGTTGGAATGCGGAGGATCCGCGGTCTACATCCATTGGAGTAGGGGTGTCCTTGAGCATTTGGGGATTGCCAGGATATTTATTGTGGTATTTTGGGCTAGTGGTAGTTTCTACGTTGTTAACCGCAAATGTTCTGGCGAAATCATAACGCATGCGGTTGTTCGCTAACTCCTGGGCAGTAGCCAGTGCAGAAGGCAAATCTTTAGGATTGGCAGAAAATAGAATGTCGCATAACGGCCGCTTTAGGCCAGAAATAAAAACTCTTAATGCGTTTTCTCTAGCTCTATCATTGAGCGCGGCGGCAAGCTGCGTATTGTTTGAATGAGTCATTATATTTTTATTTGTTATGAGTGTTAGTTGCTTGTCTACCGTATCATAATATTGGCAGATTGACAAACTTCCCTGCCTCAGAACGCTGAGCTCTGTTTCCAAAACATGTAGCGGTCTTTTGTCCGCGTATGCTTTGTCCAATCTAGCTATTATAGCTTTAAAATTTAAAACAGTTGAGAAGGAAGCGAGCGTTGCATTTGCGGGGCCTACTATCTTGTTTCTAAATATCCCCATGGCAACATAATATTGCTCTGAACCCTCTTTGTAGTAGCCAATGGCGAATTCTGCTGCGGAACGCCAGGCCGGATAAGAAGCAGTATCCCCCTTAAATTCTTGTATAGATTTTATTAAATCCATATTTGTGTTGCCCCCGACCACAGTTGGATTTATTTCCACGGGAATGTAACTCTCCGCGGATGGCGGCTCTAAGCGCCGAAGAGTTTTCATTACTTCATCTAACTGGACATTCCATTCTCTTTTGTTTTGGTCATTTTGTTGTCTTAAAATTTCTATTACCTGCTCCCTAGTTACACTCATGTTAATTTTGTTTTGCTTTTTTTTTTTTTAAAAAAAAAGGTAAGAAAGAGCCGAAGGTATTTCGCTTTACAAAAACTTTATATAACTTTTCTTTAATTGCACTGGATCAATTTTGTTTTGCTTTTTTTTTTAAAAAAAAAGGTAAGAAGGAGCCGAAGGTATTTCGCTTTACAAAAAACTTTATATAATTTTTCTTTAATTGCACTGGATCAAAACCGAACAATTACTTACAGTATTATTATTTCACGTATTGCAATCATTTCTGCTAGTTGGGTTGTCCTGCTAGTTGGGTTGTCCCGCTAGTTGGGTTGTCCTGCTAGTTGGGCGCCACTTTTCTGATTCTTGCCGTTCTTTATTAAACTCCACTTTTCTACTTTCAACCGTTCTTTATTAAACTCCAATCTCAACTAAAAACTATAATCTTACAATCTACCCTAAATCCCTACTTGCGGTGTAGCTATTGAGTTTGTGTTGGTGTAGTTGCGCCGGCAGCTTTGTTTGTATGTATTCTCAGCTGCATTCCTCAAGCTGCCAAAAGTCACGTACGTAAATTGATGATCAGCTTGACCGCTGTAAGATTTGTGGAGTAAGCTGTGCGATCTAATTACCAACGGCCAGTAACGTGGAAGTGATTGTTTATTTGCAAAATCCAAAAGACGGGCAGGCGTAGGAGTAAGCTGTGCGATCTAATTACGAACAGCCAGTAGCGTGGGAGTGATTCAAGGGAATCATCAAATCTCTGTTTTAGCTTTGCAAGTGTGCAATGCGCTAACTTATATATTATATAATTGGCGCATACACCCTACAGTTTCAAGCCGACTCCGAACGGCAGATATTTTTTATGAGTAGCTTTTTCATGGCAGAAATACGCTCGGAGGTTTTGTCATTGCCTGCCGAGGGGCGATCGCTATTAGAAAAAACGTTTTCTTAATTTTTTGATCTTTCACCGAGATTCGAACCGACGTTCTCTCTCTGAATTCCGAATGGTAGTCACGCACCAACCCATTCGGCCACGGCGTTTACTAGCTACGCAGTGTTTGTTTTACATATGATATTTATTAACCCTTTGAGTGGAATTGACGGGTCTCGCCAATCAAGATTTTCTGTACTAAATTCGAATTTGACGGGCGTCGCCCGCAGTATATTTTAATGTTTAAAGTCATATGAATTTCTTTAAACTTGTAAAAACAAAAATATTTTTATTGTTGCACATGGTCTTTTTCATATTCTAGCTAAATTGACCTTAATATAGATCACGATTTTAGGAGTTTTTTTTAATAAACAGTTAGGTTGGCTAATTGAAATATTTTACGAGTTTACTTCAGTTCTTTAATTGTCTGCACGCGTACTATTCTTCGAGATTTAAACGTAAGGTAAGGGGTTAAAGCTCTATTTAAACCCCCCTAACTTTTTAGAAAACTTGAAATTACAAAATTTAATGACATTAATTTGATTTGAGCTACATTTCCACTCACCACATCGAACTCATTAGCCCTGAACTTTGCACAGCACCCACAGTATAGAGCTGCTATGAAAACTTTGTTTGTACGCACAATATATATATATTTACAAGTACATAGGTGTATACATACAAATCTGTACTACAAATGTCAACTACAATAAGTAGGTATATACTCATACATATAGATTACAAATAGTTGGCCTAAACCAGTTCACATGGCCTCATGACACTTTAAGGTCAAGACGCAATCGTTTGTACTCGCAGATAGTCAAATAGTTGCGGTATTTTCAATACTTTTTGTACGTAACAGAATACCGCGATGTCAATGGACGTGAATGTAAAGAAAGGTGCCAAAGAAGAAAACAAGTAAAGATGTAAAAGAAAACGAAATAATGTAAATGAAAGAGCAGAGAAAAAGGTGTGGAGCATGCGTAGCTAGAAAATGCAAAGAGCGTCTAAAGACTATCGGGAGTGAAATGCAGAGTAGTAAAATAGCAACAGTTACAAAGTGAACTCGGACAACTGCATAGCAGTTGTGTGAGGTAATTAGCCGGCAGTTAGGAGAGAGAATAAATGCTACAAAAATTTGTGTATTTATAGTTCATACTATGTACTATATTTATGTGCATATATAAATGCGTATTTGTGTGGTTAAGTATGTACATAATATATATACCTATATTTACATTGCGCAGGAAGCTGTAGAAGTTCAAGAACATCTGTTCTATGCTCTAAATATTATATTGTTGGTTTCGCAGGACACAATGGCTTCTCACGGAAAGTAAAACTGGTGTGTATAAATAAATATGTGTATGAATGTATGCATGCAAGCTCTGAATTTCATAAAGTGTGCATTTCAATAAAGAGTTGCATATTCATATACACAAATCATCTATTTATATACACAAATCATTTGTTTGTGACTACAGTGCGTATACGTAATGCCGAAAAATACCACTGCTATGTCTTGAGAATTAAAACTATTCAACAAACGAACTATTCCCATCAACGGAGGCAACAGTTTATCACTATTGCTTACTAAAGTTCATAGATAGAGGTTTTACTTCTTTAACTAGATTATTTTTTATTGTGCCTAAGTACGGGGTGGGCCATCTAACAGAAGTACCGCGGTTTGTCGCTAGGCAAATACAAACACAAACGGTCGCAACGGGGTAAAAGTTACCACATAATATATAGGTGTATAATTAATTAAATATTTAGTTTACGTAGGGAGCGCGTCTTTTGTTTCTATGCAAAAGTAGGTCACGATATTTTGTAGAAAAAAAGTTAGAAGTGGTATTTTTTTACCCAGTGGTGAAGAACGTCGGGTTAACATCTGTGATGCGTCAGAAATTTTGAGTATGGTGAGACATATACAGAATATGCTACTTTTTGCTTGGATAAAGTTAGCAAAATTATATACACATATCTATGGAATATCAATATACATACATAACAAATATCGACAATGGAATAATCCGTCGAAACGGCGTTATCAATTGGCCGCCAAGAAGCTACGATTTGACTCAATTCGACTAGTTGTTGAAAAGCACCGTTAAGAATATGGTATATATTACACCAACTATTCGGAGAAGATTTGAGAGTTGAAATATGAGATCGAAGTTGCTATTGATGAGATGAGTACCGAAACTCGAGGTCTGAAACCTATTGTGCAATTTACTAATTTTAAACGATCCTACAATTTTTATTTTTGTCTACAATATTTGCGGTTTGCAGCAACGATTCACAAAACTTACATTAGGGAACACTAAACACCGTAAAGAAGCAATTGTGTATGTGTATGTGTGTGTGTTTTTTATTATATGATATTTGCGGAAAGTAAGTAAAATGAAGGAGGATGGAGGATGGTTCCATGTGTAGAAGTCCACGCAAGTGGGGAAAGTTACTGATCGCCATTCACTTGGGAATGGCCAGGACGATTCTTCTGCATATGGTTCAAGCAGCTCACAACGGCCGGGATTAGCCCACGTATCCTCTGGGTAGCTTCCGAACACCCGTTCGGGAGTGAGCTAAAGTGAGAAGGCGAAACATTCCAGGATAGCTGGTTGTGCGTTGGGTTTGGGACCCGCCACTTAAAAATCCCCCCCAATGAAAACTTTAAAAAAGCCTCGGATGAGACCTCCCTATACTGATGACGACCCCTGCAAACGAACTAAGGACTATGATTTGAGGGCATGCACCTGGAATGTCCGGTCCCTTAATGGGGAAGGTGCCTCTGCCCGGCTGGTTGATGTCCTCGTGAGAGTAAAGGCTGACATCACTGCCATCCAAGAGATGCGATGGACGGGGCAAGGAAAGAAAACCATAGGACCTTGCGACGTCTACTACAGCTGCCATGTAAAGGAGCGCAAATTCGGTGTCGGATTTGTTGTGGGAGAGAGACTTCGTCGCCAAGTACTGTCGTTCACTCCGGTGGACGAGCGTCTCGCAACAATCCGCATCAAAGCCCGTTTTTTTAACATATCGCTAATTTGCGCCCACGCCCCGACGGAAGAGAAGGACGATGCGACCAAAGATTCTTTCTATGAGCGCTTGGAACGTTCCTATGAGCGCTGCCCCCGCCACGACATAAAAATCGTGCTTG
Organism: Anastrepha fraterculus; assembly: GCA_037575425.1. Lineage (NCBI taxonomy): Eukaryota > Metazoa > Arthropoda > Insecta > Diptera > Tephritidae > Anastrepha > Anastrepha fraterculus. The sequence goes on from JAYXIM010018736.1 coordinate 6,385, forward strand.
GCGACTTCAACGCCAGGGTGGGCAAGGAGGGAATTTTTGGTCCCACAGTCGGAAAATTCAGCCTGCACAACGAAACATCCGGTAACGGACAGAGGCTGATCGACTTCGCCGGGGCCCGAAACATGGTAGTCTGCAGCACCAGATTCCAGCATAAGAAGATTCACCAAGCCACCTGGCTGTCTCCTGATCGAAAAACACGAAACCAGATCGATCATGTTTGTGATAGATGGAAGACACGTTTCTAGTGTATTAGATGTACGTACGATCCGAGGGCCCAACATTGACTCGGATCACTACCTTGTTGCAGCCAAACTGCGCACACGCCTCTGTGCAGCAAAAAACGTGCATCTACCTATGCAAAGAATGTTCGACGTCGAAAAGCTGCAATCACAACAGACAGCCAGAAGATTCGCCACTCGACTCTCACTCCTGCTCTCAGAGAGTACTGCCCAACAAACCGGCATCCACGAACAATGGAGCAACATTTCTCGTTCTCTACGTACCGCCGCCGAAGAAGAAATCGGATTCCGGCGAGCCCGAAAAAACAATTGGTACGACGAGGAATGTCATGCTGCCGCCGAAAGAAAGGATGCCGCCTATAGAGCCACGCTGCGATCGGGCGCAACGCGAGCCATGTGGGATCGCTACCGAGAGCTGAAAAAGGAAGAGAGACGTATTATCCGAAAGAAGAAACGAGAGGCCGAAATACGTGAGTGCGAAGAGCTTGAGATGCTGGCCAACAGGAACAACGCCCGAAAATTCTACCAGAAAGTTCGGCGGCTTACAGAAGGTTTTAAGACCGGGGCGTTTTCCTGTAGGAACAAAGACGGCGAACTGGTGACTGACGTACAGAGCAATCTTAAATTATGGAGGGAACACTTCTCGAACCTATTAAACAGTGACAGCTGCGCATGTCACCGAGAAAGTGAAGATCCCGATACCCCAATCGTTGACGACGGAATTGTCGTTCCGCTACCCGATCATGACGAGGTGAGAATAGCGATAACGCGGCTAAAGAACAACAAAGCCGCGGGCGCCGACGGACTGCCGGCTGAGCTATTCAAACATGGCGGCGAGGAGCTGGTAAGGTGCATGCATCAGCTCCTATGCAAAATATGGTCGGATGAAAGCATGCCTGCCGATTGGAATTTAAGTGTGCTCTGCCCAATCCATAAGAAGGGCGATCCTGCAATTTGTGCCAATTACCGTGGGATTAGTCTTCTAAATATCGCCTATAAGGTTCTAGCGAGCGTATTGTGTGAAAGGCTGAAGCCCACCGTCAACCAACTGATTGGACCTTATCAGTGTCACAAAACTAATACGGCTATGTAAGATGACGTTGCTCAACACCAGCAGCGCCGTCAGAATTGGGAAGGACCTCTCCGAGCCGTTTGATACCAAACGAGGTTTCAGACAGGGTGACTCGCTGTCGTGTGACTTCTTTAACCTGATGTTGGAGAGCATCGTACGAGCCGCAGAACTTAATCGCTCAGGCACAATTTTTTATAAGAGCGTACAATTGCTGGCGTATGCCGATGATATTGACATCATCGGCCTTAACAACCGCGCTGTTAGTTCTGCCTTCTCCAAACTGGATAAAGAGGCAAAGCGAATGGGTTTGGTGGTGAACGAGGACAAAACGAAGTACCTCCTGTCTTCAAACAAACAGTCGGCGCACTCGCGTATCGGCACCCACGTCACTGTAGACAGTTATAATTTCGAGGTTGTAAAAGACTTCGTTTATTTAGGAACCAGCATTAACACCGATAACAATGTCAGCCTTGAAATCCAACGTAGAATCTCTCTTGCCAACAAGTGCTACTTTGGACTAAGTAGGCAATTGAGTAGTAAAGTCCTCTCTCGACGAACAAAACTAACACTCTACAAGACTCTCATCATGCCCGTCCTGACGTATGGCGCAGAAGCTTGGACGATGACAACATCCGATGAAGCGACGCTTGGAGTGTTCGAGAGAAAGATTCTGCGTAAGATTTTTGGACCTTTGCACGTTGGCAACAGCGAATATCGCAGACGATGGAACGATGAGCTGTATGAGCTTTACGATGACATAGACATAGCGCAGCGAATAAAGATCCAGCGGCTACGTTGGCTGGGTCATGTCGTCCGAATGGATACAAACGCTCCGGCTTTGAAAGTATTCGATGCGGTACCAGCTGGTGGTAGCAGAGGAAGAGGGCGGCCTCCTCTGCGTTGGAAAGATCAGGTGGAGAAGGACTTGGCTTCACTTGGTGTGTCCAACTGGCGCCGGTTAGCACGAGAAAGAAACGACTGGCGCGCTTTGTTAAACTCGGCCAAAATCGCGTAAGCGGTTATAGCGCCAATTAAGAAGAAGAAGAAGTAAAATAAAGTAACTTTTGATTTGAAATTAATGTTCACTTAATACATTATTTAATATTAAAAACAAAAAACCTTCTTTATCTTATTGGCAGACACTCTATTCTGTCAACGAACAACAAACTACTGCTATATAATCAAATCCTTAAACCGGTCTGGGCGTATGGCATTCAGCTATGGGAATGCTCAGGCGAATCTTGCATGACTATTATTCAACGATTCCAAAGTAAAATGTTGCGCAACATCGTCAATGCTCCATACTGTGTCAGAAGTCTCGACCTCCATCGTGATCTTGGTATGTATTAATAAAATTAAAAAAAAATTAAAAAAACCTAAAATTTTTTGTATATTGATTTAGGATGGCATCTACAGGACGAGCAACACAATAACTTGGTAGACTTCTCAATAGAAATTCTGGGACTGGCATCCTGCCAGTTAGAGGCCAGGCGCTCCACGGTAAGTTCGAGTATGCCAAAAAGTGGAGCGGGCTAGCAACAATTTTAAATAGTCTGAGTGGAAAAATTCAGTTAACACAATGGGCTTCGATAAGGGCCACTATAAAGCCAGCCGTTGAAGTCATTTCAATGAAATTGTATTCTATGTTTCATAACAAAGTTTACGCTTCCACCAGCGGAGGAAATAAAACATAATAAAATAGAACAAATACTAAAATTTATTGAGGAAGTTGTGCTCAGAGAAATACTTGAAATCCATGAACGGGACAAAATAGATCTTTCAGGTCGCAGTGCTTAATCTTCTCATAATAATAATAATAATAATAATAATAATGGCCTTTGTTATAGAATTTACTAATTTTTTATAAAATAACTGAAATAACAGAACTTTCGAAATGTTTGCCACATTCATGCATTTTTGATAGCTGTAGAGTAATTTCTCAAAATAGTGCCATCAAATTTTCAGGTTAAATGATTCATTTATTAAGAAATAAAACGTATTAATTCAAATTTACAAAATATCTAAAAATTAAAAAATTTTACGAAAATAATATTATAAAAAAATTCTGTTTCGCCAATTTTGCTCACAGATAACTTTTATTACATAAAACATAATATTTTGTCCGCAGACCTTTAGCCTTAGTGACGCTATTTATACGTCTTGGCATGTTTTCGACCAGTCTTCCAATAGTGTAGTGTGGAAGATCATGCCATTTCTTCTGAACTCTTGACCATAGTTCGCCGATGTTCTTTGAAGTGACAAACATTTAGCCAATTGTAAGTGCTTTCGTATTATGCAACGAAGATTAGCAAGGATAATCGCTCTGGTTAACTTATTTTTTCAAACATATATGGTTTCTTGATTTTTTGAAACTCAATTTTTGTTTTCCGATGAAAATCACCAAATCTTCCTTTCTTTCTGGCAAAGAAAGGCAAAGATGTTTTTTCTTCTTTTAGCGTTCTTATTTCTCCTTTAAGTTTTAAAAGCAATTTCTCCACAAATCTAACTTATCAAGGCTACCTTCACACTTTTCTTGTTCTTGTTCAATAGTTATTAAGTGACCCGTAAGAAGTCCGGTGATCTAGAGCTCGAAAATTTAGGGTATTTTCAGGATTTTTTTACAACAAAAAAAACATTGAAAAACGATATCTAATTTTTATACGCTTTTTAGGGAAGTTAACTTCTTTTACACACAAAAATAAAAAAAAAATATTTTTTTCAATGAAAAAGCTCAAAAGCTTGGTTGAAGTAAGACGTGTATTTTTAAGCTCCTGTAAAGTGCGTGTATTTCACAGCATAAAACATTCCCTAAAACATACAAAGTATTAATAATGGCGTGTGAACATATGTGCTTTAAAGCGTGTGCTTGAAAATTTCAATACGATCGCCAGAAAGTGCTATACAAACTTAAAAACTAAAAAGTGCTCGCATATAAGTGAATACCAACAACGCCTAAACTTTTTCATAAGGAATCAGCTGGCTGCTGTTTGCAGATACAAGTGTTCACAAACCCTATCTGTTTTCGTTAAATGATATTGGCGCCAAATTCTAAACTTTAAGCTGAAAACTGCACATAGTTAACGAATAGAGAGATTAAAGACGAGGTTAAGCTATTAGCTTTAAGCTCTCTCTGCGTAAAGAACTTTCAATACGAAAGCTTTCCTTGCACTGAAAAAGCTTGGGACGAGAAAAGCTTTTATTGTCTTCAGAAAGCTCGTATCCTAGTAAAAAAAAAAAAAATTATACCCAGCAATACAAAATTGCGGTGTAATGTAAGAGCGAAGATGGCGAATACTGTGGATGGTGGGAAAGATCCACCTGATATATATTTAAAGTGTCACCCCGAACAAAAAGTCTCAATTGTGACATGTATTTTATGTGATAATGTGTTTCACAAAAGTGACTTCAAAAGAATTAAAAAAACATCTAAATTTATAACAAGTGTCTTAGTAATATGTCACGAACATGATGATATCGACCTAACCTCAATTGATGAAAAGCAAGAAATAGATAATGCCGAACTACAGAATAGTGATTTAAAAGTTATAATCGCAATATTAAGAGAAAAATTAATGTCATACAAGAAAAATTATAACAAACTAAAATTAATACACGAAGGAGAAAAGAAAAAAAGTAATGACACGGTAAATATACAAGAAAATGAAAGCCAAAAAACTTTGGAATCTCTGAAAACAGAAAATAAGTTGCTTAGAGAATTAAACGAAGAAATCAAAGGTAAAAATCAATTAATGCAAGCGGTATGTGATCTAAAGCTTAATGCTGCAAATACATCATATTCTACTATTACTCAAACACCTAAAAATAAAGAAAAAGATCAAAGCGTAATCGTAAAACCAATAAACTCAGATTTAGAAACAACTATTAATAATATTAAATACAATCTACAACATAAAACCAGCATACCAGTAAAAAAAATAATAAGAAAAAATGATAAAATTATAATTAAATCAGATATTTCAAATGCAGCCAAACTGCAAGAAGCTCTTCAAATAAATTCAAATGACAAATATACAATCAGTTTTGAAGAAAAGAAAAATCCAAGGTTGAAAATTGTTGGAATCGAAGACATGTGGGATGATGAAAACTGCTTTATTAACGATATAAAAAAAAGAAATAATTTAATGGAAGGCAGTACTGTAAATATAATACACACTTACAGAACTAAAAAGAAAAATACTACAACAGTAATAATACAAGTTGATCCTCATACATACGAAAACGTAATGAAAAATAAACAAATTTATGTGGGACATGAAAGGTGTCATGTTTACGACGACTACAATATAAACAGATGTAAGAAATGCGCCGGCTATAATCACAGTGAAAAAAAATGTAAGAATACTGAAAAATGCTATTTATGTGCTGGCAATCATCTTGCTAGTAACTGCAATAACAAGGATGAAAAAAAATGCGTCAATTGCGTCTATGCAAATGAAAAATTTAATCTAAAAGTGAAACGAAATGAGAAACATAGTGCTGATGATCCTGCATGCGAATCATACATAAGATTAAGGAAAAAAGTTATTGATAAAACTAATTATCCTTGTAACCCTTTAAATAAATAAAAATGCACTGCAATGAGTTTGAAATTAACAATTTCGAAAAGCTGTTAGAATGTACTAAAAATGAAGATTTTCTACTGTTGCATTTAAACATACAAAGCCTAAATAGTAAATATGAGAAATTATGTGTTTTCCTTGAACAATTGACGTTTAAACCACACGTTATTATATGTAGTGAAACGTGGAGATTAGAGGCGCCTGATCTATATAAAATTGATGGATATAAAATGTATTATAGTAGCGGTGAAACCAGTCCAGCAGATGGGGTTGTTATATACATTCAAGAAAATATAGAAGAATCTACTGTAATAGTTAATATAGGTAAAATAAGTGCATTGTATACCGACATTACATGTGAAAATAATATAAAAATCACATTTACTTCTATATATAGATCTCCGAGCACTGATAAAAAAGAGTTTATAAATGATTTAGATAACTATCTTTTAAAAAATAAAAAATTAAAAAATCATTTTATTATTGGGGACATAAATATTGATATTAGCCAAAAAAATGTATTACTAAGCAATAAAGACAATTTAGAACCCCTCGATCTATATATAAATTCTATGTACGCTAATGAATTTAAGCCATATGTTAACGGTATAACAAGAGCAAACAAGAACGGGGGCACTTGCATAGATCATATTTTCGGCAAAATCAGTAAAAAAGTAAATGATATCTCAACCATCATATATAAAAACAATATTTCAGATCATTATTGCACTTTTCTTACTATTGGTTTAAAAATAAAAAATATTTCTGTTAATAAAGTAACCACAAACGTTTTAAATTATGAAAAACTTTATAAAATAGCTAAAAAAATTGATTGGAATCTATTTGATTATATGAATGATGCAAATGAAATGACTAATCTATTTATTGAAAATATACAATATATCATGCACAGAGCAACCAATGTTAAAAGAAAAAAAAATAATACTAATAATAATATTAAAAGAAGTAAATGGATAACGCAAGGTCTAGTTATTTCATGCAATACAAAAGAAATGCTCTACAATTTTTGGAGAAAAAACCCTAATGATGAAAAAAGTCATACATTATACGTAAAATATAATAAATTATTAAATAAACTACTAAAAATTGCAAAATATAATTATGAAAGAAATTGCTTAAACAATCTAAAATCTAATAAGCAATTTTGGAATTATATAAATAATAAAATAAACTCTAATAAAAAGAAAAATAAAAAAAGCTCAATTGATTACTTACTCATAAGAAATGAAAAAGTAACAGAAAAAAAAGATATAGCTGATAAGTTTAATACTTACTTTAATAGTGTAGGCACAGAAATGGCAAATAAAATCAAATATACAGGTGAAAAATGTGGTAAAAAAAGGGTCTTGATTAAAAATTCAATATTTTTATTTCCTACTCATCCAGATGAAATAAAAAAAATAATAAAATTATTAAAAAATGATACAGCAGCCGGAATAGATGAAATTCCAACAAGCGTATTAAAAAAACTAAGTAATTTCATTATAAAACCTCTAGCTAGCATTATCAATATATGCTTAGAAACAGGAGTTTGTCCTGATCATTGTAAAAAAGCAATTATAATACCAGTTCACAAAGCTAAAGAAAAGTATTTTGAATTTAATTATAGGCCAATATCATTAATTTCTAATGTAGCAAAAATATTTGAAAAAGTAGTGCATAAAAGATTACTTTCCTTTCTTAACAAATATAACGTGTTAAATAAAAATCAATATGGCTTTCGCCAAGGAAAATCAACAAAAGATGCATTAGCTCATTTTGCTGAATATATATATAAAAATCTTGATAATAGTAAACCAATTATTGCAATATTTTTAGATTTAGCAAAGGCTTTTGACACGGTTGACCACAAAATTCTAATACAAAAATTAAGCGATATTGGTATCCGTGGAATCGCCTTGAATCTTATAAAGAATTATCTTACTGGCAGAACACAATGTGTAAAGGTAGATGGTATTGTTAGTAGTGAAATGATTGTGGATATTGGAGTCCCTCAGGGGACAGTATTAGGACCTTTATTATTTTTGATATACATAAATGAAATATATAGTGCTGTACAATTTAGCCAAAAAAACCCTCACAATATAATATCGTATGCTGACGATACAACCATTCTTATAAGTGGCGATACTTGGGAGGATGCTGAATTAAATGCAAATTTAATTGCAAATAAAATATTTACTTGGATGTGTCAAAACAAGTTATCTGTGAATATTAATAAAACGGTATTTCTAACTTTTGGAGTTTATAAAGATTCTGTACCTGCAAATATTAATATATTTATGCATAATCATGATTCTAAGAGTAAATGTAACTGTATTCCAATAACACGGGTTGAAAGCACTAAATATCTTGGCATTTTAATCGATTACAAGTTAAAATGGGATCTTCAAATTAATTATTTAATAAAGCGAAATAGATATTTAATCTTTGTTTTTGCCAAATTAAAATATATATTAAACAAAGAACAACTATTAACTATTTATTATGCCCTATTTGAGTCAGTCACCTCTTACGGTATCGTTGCTTGGGGAGGTGCGTACAAATCTGAACTAAATAGGATTGAATTAGTACAAAATAAAATATTAAAAATAATATTTAAGAGCAAACAAAACTCAATAACAGATAATTCCTTAAAGATTAACAACATTCTTTCGATAAAAAAGTTGTTCTACTTTACAGCTTTAATACAAAATTACAATAACTTAAAGAATTCTTTTCTATCAAGGATAATAAATACTAGAAATAGACAAATTGAGCACATAAAATGTAAATTACGTATTGGTTCAAAATGTTACATAAACCATAGCATTAAAATATTTAATCAGCTTCCAAAGAGGTTAAAAGCCTATGATGTAATTAACGACAAAAATAAAAAAGATATAAAAATCTGGTTAACAAAAACTAATTTACACCTATGATATTTGTTAATATCGCGCTATTTCATTGTAAAATAAAAAAAGAAAATTATTTTATGTTCTTCATAGAACCGATAGATATAAGCAAGTTTGTTGTTAGTTAGTTAGTAAGTCAAATTTATGTTACGTATGTTACATACAAAACTTATTTTGTTAAATGTTATATTTAGTTTGTAAGATTGTCATTATAAATACTACTAGCCTACGAACAGACTTTTAATAGTCTCTGTAGGACTTACAGTCTATTGTAAATTATAATGTATTATTATACTAGTAATAAAAAATAAAAAAAATAAAAAAAATTTTAATAATTTTGAAAATGGTGCTGAAGTTGACCCTTCCGAAAAATTGGCCCATGTTATCCAATTTGGCTCTTTTATTTGAAGCACAGAAACCAAAACAATTATTAATCAGTATGGCTGTAGCTATGCCCCGATGTCCCGTACTAGAATAAAAAAAAATATTTGACAAAACGGCGCGGTTTTGAATTTGACACTCTAAAAATCGAGTTTGTTTTCAGTTCTTTAATCAAAAAAGTACGAAATAATTGAAAAAATAATATGATTCCAGTACGGGCGATAGCCATTGATGTTTTGAACAACATATTAAAATTTCAGACGATTCGGTTGAATACTCGTATTTTTTTTACATCACCAGGCCCAAAAAAGTCGTTCCGAGATAAATGAGTTTCAAGTTTGAGGTACAAAAATGGGATGTAGAAGGTATAATATTGGGAATTTCGGCATGAAAATTTCACAGTATATTTTTAAGATACTATACTTACGATTTTTTTAAATTTCTAAACCACCGGGTCCCCTTAAGTGGACTAGTAAAAAACGCAACCACAATACTCTTATTTGTTAAGGTGACAGCAGCATCATTTTTTATATATTGAGTTAAGAGTCAAAAATTAGTGCTGACCAACTTAAATTGGGTATGCTATTACATAAAAAAATTTAATGAAGATAAAAATTTATTTAAAAAATTAAAAATGTTTTTCTTTTACACATATTTTCTAAATAAATAACAAAACAATCAAATAATAAATTTTTAGTATGCCACACTTGTCTCATTAGCATAATTTTTCCATGTACTAGACACTAGAGGAAGATGGTTTGTTATTGCTTTCGAGAAAGGTCAAATAAAAACACGTAACATAAAAAACCTTTGCTACTATTAATTATTTGAAATCATTTAAAAAAACTTGTATGTATTTGCATTCACTTTGTGTACACTTTGTCATTTAAAACGGCCCAGAAAAAATGCTGCTTAGTCATCGCAAAATGGGACTGCAAGAATGCAAGGACCTTAACACAGATTTATTCACACACTTGCACACATTTGTGGATGTGGTCATTTACGCTATGATTCACTCAATGCAAACACACCCCTGCAGGGAAATTCGCTTGCATCAAAGCGGTTTGATTCTAGTGAATTTAGAGTCATTACTACTTCGCATCTATACTGCGAATATTCAATTTCCTGCAATATTCAATTTGCTGATCAAAAATGCACCATTCTGTTCGATAAATTTTGCCTATTTTGTAGGCAATTTTGCACTGCGCGAATAAAAAGTCTTCGCCATATTAATTAAAATAAAAAATAATAAAAGAACTGAATTAACGCTTCAAAATCCTCTTTTGAGACCAGTTTTGTATCACCACGGAAATTTTGCCGCACGAAAAAAGCGGATAATCGCTTGAAGGAACCAATATTATTCCTAAAACCAATTAAATTAGGGAACTGAGGACGCTAGGAGGAAACTGAACTAAGTTATTACTAGGGCACAAATATGACTTGAGGACCATGACCTGAAACTAGTGACCCAAAAAGTACTGAAATACCTAGGTATTCAAGTTGACTGCAGGCTTCCTTTCTGGGCCCAGATACGGCATGCGGTTACCAAAGCAGCAAAGGCCACGAGAAAGCTAAGCAAGCTAATGGCAAACATCGGTGGGCCAACACAGAGCAAAATAAGGCTAATCACGGCGGCCACAAACTTAATTCTCCTGGTACTACAAGAAGAAACACGTAATCACTAGCGTCGCAGAACGGAGATGCCAAACCCAGCTGTGGTGGCAAGGCCGATGCGACATTGAATCGAGTGGCAGGTGTATAGTACTACTGGTGCATATCGAGCCTATGTTTAGTTAGTAACATCTCTTGGAAGAACACACACCAAATTTCAAACAGATCTGGCCATAATCTTGTGATTGGCATTCGCTTGAAGTCGAGGAAGTCGAGTGACTTTCCTTTTCCCTCCCGACAATGCATCAGCTCACGCCTAAGCATTTGTGGTCGCAAAATTAATGGAAATCGGGTTCCAAATCATTTCACATCCTCCAGACTACTATTTGCTATCCGTCGGACTACTATTTGCTCTCCAATTTGAAGAAATGGCTACCGGGAAAAAGATTTTATTCAAACGAGGGGGTGATTGCAAAAACGAATGACTATTTCTGAGTTCTGGACAAATGCTATTGAAAAATAAAAAAAAACGTGTACCCCAAACAACTAAGAAGTTTTTATTTTTGCACGGGAATTTGAAAGCGCTCTTGTAATCATCCGAATGAGTAGACAATTCAAAGGTGGGTGAAAAAATCTCTAGAAACTGATTCTGTTGAGGATAGAAAAAGGCAGATAGAGTGGCAGGCCAACAACTGGACGTTCTGCTGAGAATATTGCTGCTGTATCGCGCGTTGTTGCAGAACAATCTTCAACGTCGATATCTCGTCGTTCTCCACAATTAGGCATTCATGAATCGACTGTTTGGCGAATTTTATCTGTAGACGTGCTTAGGGTGGACATTTAAATTATATCATTTTTCACATACAATTGTTAAGCGCCGTATTTCGAATGGAAATAGTGAAACCTGAAAAATCTAAATATACAAATTTTGGCAAGTTTTATTTTAAAACCACATCTGGGTGCGTCTTTTTAAATACGCTTTAAATAAAATTTGGTTTCAACTCGATTTTTTTGTCATTTTATAAGCTTATAAAGTTTGTCATGTCCGATATTGTGAGCGCTATTACTTTAAGTAAACGTATTCAAGCGACTTAATAAATTCAAATTTCGTACCCAGATGGCGAAGAGAGGATGTCAATTTATTCTATTTGGCTGCAGAAGAGAAAGATGATTTTTCAAGAACAGAACTAAGACAGAAAATTCATATTTAGTTTAAATTTATTATAAAATGAATAAGACTTTATTTTTGTTTTGGTTTTAGTACTCATCACATTTTCTGAATAAAAATATATAATTTTCTTCGGTTTCCTAAGTAAAACAAAAAGGGAAAAATCTGTTGCGCCCAATATCATATTTTAATTCAAAATAAAATCAACAACAAATTAGTTCTCAATAAGTGGGAATTGGTTGTAATGGTCCATAAGTTGGCTTAAGTTAAAAAGTTTGAGAAAATAAATCTCACAAGATTCACAAACTCATGCGTATATTTACATGCACACTGAATTCATATAATTTTTTTACGTCACCTCTTTTCACAGAATTTTCCAAACAGGGGTTTCAAGTACATGCCATTTTTTCCTACCAAAGTACTCTACAAGTGCTATAGAACAGGCCACTTCTGTTTCCACACCATCTATTAAACTCTAAATACGTAAAAATGTCGAAAGTTCAAAATTGTATCACCACAAATTATGCGATCATAATCTTTCAGCTTTCTACTGTTGACACATACTTGGATCTCAGGGATCTTTTTGCCTCAGGTTTCCCTTTTGTTAGCCACATAAACTGTCTTATTCCCAAGCAACTAAAAAATCGCTGCTAATTCTCTAGTCCGTTTCAAGTTTAAATTTGCTTCTATTATTTGAAATCTATTCTATGTCTCACCCTGAACCAAAAAATTGTTTCTCTACTACAAAATTTCCCTGAAGGGACGAAACAACAATATATACCTACATACACATATTGCCTACATTCGTAGTCAATGATGCAGCAATATAGAAGTATAAACTTGAAATCATGTGTTTGGTGAAATTCTGTAATTCGGGTTACCATTCACTTCATGCTTTGTAGTACGCGTCGTATGAGTAACTTTTAAAATGCAGAATCTGAAAAAACTGGGCAATGTATTTTACTTGGAATATTTTGCTTATGTATGCATAGTTTTGCTATTCGTTTTAACCAGCCCGGCTAAAATACATAAAGGATTCGGAAAACTTGGCTGTAAAGCAAAAAAACCTTATAGCGAATTCATTACACTGTTTGTATTATTTTATCGAATCTTATTCATTTTTTAGCATTGTCTTACAAATTTACCTAGTATATGTATATGAAAATCGTTCGTAAATTTATCAAAAATGAACCGGATGAATATCTGCGAAACATCGATTTATCGTATTTTAACTGATCATTTGAGCTTATGAAAGGTCTGTGCACGTTTCATTCCGCACAAGTTAACTGAGGACCAAAAATCGCTCAGAATTCAACATTCCACAAACCTCATTAAAGAGGGGAGAGAAGATGAGAACTTCCTTTACAATATTGTAGCTGGTAATGTTTCCAACATTAACCTTAAACTAGGCGTCAAAGTGCCGAAGGAAAGGCCCCAGACGAGCCACCACTCAAAAAATCGCGTTTGGGGAAGTATAAAATCAATCATGGTCATTTGTTTTTACAATTCCAAGGAAATTGTTCACAAGGAGTTCGTGCCAATGGGCCAAACCTTCAATTCAATTTTCTATCTTGGCGTTTTGAAACGTTTGTTGCAACGCATTCGTCGAATTCGCCCTGAATACCGCGAAGGAGGAGCTGGCGCTTATTGCGTGATAATGCACCATCTCATCGATCCACTCTTGTGACTGATTTTTGACTAGAAATCGCATTTTAACCATCAATCACTCACATACCTATTCGGAAAATTGCATTTGACTATGAAAAGAAAACATTTTGCGTCCATAGAGGCCATCCAAGAGGCTTGTACCGACATCCTTTAGAACATTCCGGTCAATGACCTGAAACACTTTTTCGGAAAGTTTTAGATCGCGCAGTGTATCGAGGCCAGAAGGGACTATTTTAATTAAATAAACTCGAAGTTTGTGGAACAACATCAAGACGCACACCACAAATAGGAGGAGGAGCTCGGCCAAACACCTAACAGAAGTGTACGCGCCAATTATTTATTTTTTTTTATTTAAACTCGAAGTTATCAAAACAAAGCTCCTGTCGTTTCTATTTTAGCTCAGTCTTGTTTATTTTGGACTTCACCTTGTATATAATCGTTATTCGCTCTCCATAAGGTCCGCAACAGTTGGGCGTTTTAATCGTCTTCTAAAAGAATTTAGCCGAGCAAGCTCGATGCTGTATCGTTGACATGATTTTTTAGTCGCCATTTGTGAGCTATGGCAAATTGCTTCATTACTTCAGTCGCAGTTAGTATGCCAAGATCATGATGAAGGTCGCTATTGCTTATATAGTACGGTGTTTCATACAAATGCTAACAAATTAAATCAAATCGGTTCCATTTGAAAAATAGAAACTATATATAAGCTGTTAAGTTCATCAGGCGCTTAATTCTTTTCATTTTCTATAAGAATGCTTACTTAAAAAAAGAACATACGAACATGTTTGCATAAAAGAACACAAAAAGAATACAAAAAATTAACCCATTTCAAGGTTGACAATAAAATAATAATTACAAAAATTATAAAATGCTTGGGAACTGCTTTAATGCGATTATATTTTTTCGTCATCAGTTTCTCTTGTTCTTGATTGATTGGACGTAAAATATTCACCCAATTTTGGTTTTAGCTTCAAACCCCCTGCAGTGTTTGCACCAAGAAGCAGATTCTTTATATCCGCACGCAGAACTTTCAGAATTTTAAATGACAGTTTTTTCTAGATCACATTCTATAAATTAATTCAATATATTAAAAACTTGCGCTTTTAGATATCTGCCTCTGTCCATAATATTTTCCAAATGTGGGATATTCTGTGGCCACGTTATCGTCGGCGCAAATCAACTTTGGCATGCTTCACATTTTTTTATGTTTTGCAGATTCGCATTATCCTCTATCTCCAACTTTTCGATACTCGATTAATCGATAATTCGAATGCTCTTGGATAAGTGGTTCATTGGCATCCTTCGTATTTATTAAATTCAGTCCACATAGCTAATAATTTTTAAATCTTTTTGATAGCCCGAGTTAATTTTGAGACATTTTGAAGGAGCAGCGGATAGCGAATGTATCAAACTTCAATTTCTTTTTTTCTATCTTGTTTTTTAGTAAAACGTAATTTATCTGCTTTACATAGAGCCCAAACGTACGATTCCAAAACTAGGGTAAGCCTAATATATTTTTCATACTTTTTATAAGGCCCTCAAAATAGACTGAAATATATGATTCCACTCCATTAAGTCAACTTTTTTTTTACTTCAAAGTCTGTTTTTAGTTTTGGTACTTAGTAAAAAAGCTGAAGGAGCTACATTTGAACTATAAGGAGGTTTAATAAGTGCTTTGAGGCATATAACATATTTATTTAAGGTTTTCTGAAAGTTTTGCATAGTTTGCTCATGTAAGATTTACATCAAAAACTCGCGTAACCACTCGACGATTTGTTATTTCTAAATTGGTTTAAACACTTTCGGTACACATTTTACGCTGGCCTGAGAGATACCAGGGAAAATCATGGAAAATGTACAAAACAGTCGGGGTTGAAATTTTAAGCAATATTTGCAATGCGTTGCTTTTTCCAGAGTGAGTCTTCAAAGCAAGTTTTTTAACTTTTCCCATCAAGGAAGTCGTCTTCACAGACTCACTTTTTTCGATTTACTTCATCTTCAAACTAAAATAGTACTAAGTATAGAAAGTAGAAGTATAAAGTATAGAGCTTTTGATAGGATTTAGCCACTGCTCTCTAGACTATGTTAACTTCGCTATCTAAAACATAGGATTGTACATCTGAGTTAAACCTACATAGATCATCCTCTGTCTAGCTCATTCCATCCTCGACCAGCCTGTTCCGAAGGTATGGTCTGCACCAAATCTAATAGGAATATTTTTATTATTGTTGGAGTTAGTACGCGGTACATTATTTGAAGCATTTATACCAAGGTGATTTCTTCCTTGGCTGGGTCATCTGCTACACTTTCCACACCTCAGATGTCACAAGGCTATGAAGCAGAGCACAATCTTTCTTATTGCCATAAGTTCGACTTTAGTGAAACATCATTTGAAAGACTGAAGCTGAGTAAGTATCAAATCAAATATGAATCAAAAGTTAAAAATAATAATGACAATTAACTAGTTTTGGTCCTAACTGAAGGTTGGAGTAGAACAATTAGTTCATCTTCCCACTCTTGCCTCAAGGGGCTCGTGCAGGCAAAATATTTTGAAGAAATAAAACCAGCATTCAATGATTTGAGTGCCTAAAATTAAGAGGATGAAAATTTTAGCGGTCTTTACACGGAGCTTGAAGTTCCGTGGCCGTGATATACATAGATATAGCGCAGCGAATAAATATCCAGTGGCTACGCTGGCTGGGTCATATCGTCGGAATGGATACAAACGCTCAGGCTCTGAAAGTATTCGATGCGGTGCCAGCTGGTAGTAGCAGAGGAAGAGGAAGGCCTCCTCTGCGTTGGAAAGATCAGGTGAAGAAGGACTTGGCTTCCCTTGGTGTGTCCAATTGGTTAAACTCGGCAAAAAACGCGTAAGCCGTTATCGCGCCAGTTAAGAAGAAGAAGTTCCGTGGCCAACGATCCTCGATGAGGTGCTCGTCAAAATATTCTCAATAAAGACGATGTGGAAGCAGTGTCCATTAGTGTTAATTTAACGTTGTTCTGGCCAATTGGGTATTTCAGTACAGCATTGTGGAGAACTTTTAAGTTGGATTTTAAAACAATCCCCATACGAAATTCAAATTGTGAGAAAATTTTGATTTTCCTTGGTAAACTCGTTCACTAGATCTATGTAACTGCACTCGATTCTTTTGTAATGGGGATATTTAAAAGACAAAGTGTAAACTAATAAACCAGGGACTAACTATTAGAAATTACGTCATACTTTAACTGAAAAATTCGACTTTTTTAGTTTCAGATGATTCTACGACGAATGCCGATTGGCACCGCAGAGCAC
Organism: Anastrepha fraterculus; assembly: GCA_037575425.1. NCBI lineage: Eukaryota > Metazoa > Arthropoda > Insecta > Diptera > Tephritidae > Anastrepha > Anastrepha fraterculus. The sequence goes on from JAYXIM010018736.1 coordinate 23,314, forward strand.
CTCTCGAAAAACATATCTCCAAAAAAACTCTGTCATGGGCTTATTTGTCAATATTTTATTATTAATATTTTTTAAAAACTTATTGAAAAGATGTACAATAACATGCAACTGATTTTATTAAAGTATCTTAAGCCATATTTCTGTAAAAAATTAAAAAAAAAAATTGTTTTTTGTTTAGCGCTAAACCCTACCACCCCCTTAACTTATGTCTCATGTCATAGTTAGTGGTTTAATTTACATTAGATTAGATTCGATTTGTGGGGCGTTGGACAATTCCAAGCACTCAGTCAGTAGACCATTGTGCTCCACCTGGATAGATTTCAGTAGAAAGAATAGAAAGAGGAAAGATAAAAAGTGGGTAGTAAGACGGATAAATTAGTTTGAGGTCACTCTTCCACAAATCTCTTGGATTAATTGATGAATTTTAAGAGATCCGGAAGAGGAAGAGTATGAACTTTATCCATACTCAGTATATCGCAACTTAATATCCTAAGTCTGATTCTGGAAAATGCAGGACAGCTACTGAGAAAATGCTCTGCAGTGTTGCCATTCTCAAGACAGGATAGGCATATCGGGCTGTCTACGACCCCCATAGTAGCCATATGCTGACCACAGACGTTGTGCCCTGTGATTACACCCACCATTACTCCCAGGTACTTTCTGCTGAGTTTTAGGAGAAAGGTCGCTATTTTCCTGTTTGGTTCTTTCACAAAGCGCTTGGCTACTCTGCACGAGTTCAACCCAGACCAACGTCCTCTATGGATAGACCTCATGAAGTCGTCAATCCATAGTTGAATCGATGCGGAATTTACACCTAATTTACATGAAATGTATTTAAAAAAATAAATAAATAATTTGCGCTTACACCCTTTTTGGGAAGAAAGACAGGCAAGCGCATACCTCTGACTGTATTTCTAACCTAAAAAGCCCCTCATAAAAATATTTGCCGTTCGGAGTCGACTTTAAACTGTAGGTCCCACTATTTGTGGAAATGTATTTAATATATAAAAATGTTATTTAAAAAAAGTGATTATTATAAAAGTGGTACATGCTTAATATTGGTGAGACTACATGCATTAGACAGGGCAGGTTTACTAGAACCCGAATCATTCCGGTACGTAGAACAGGCAGCTATAGGCAGGTAGGTCTTATTTACTTCACCCTGTACTTATAATAATATTAAGTCCGACAAATCAACCTTTTAAATTTGAACATTTATTTTTTTATTTTTTTATAATTTAGATTTCAATTTTTTTTAATAATATTCTATATTTTAAGACTTACAGACAGATTATTTTTATGACAACTTTCTCATTGGAAAAACGTACACCTTTAGCTGTCGATGAGTAACCGTTTTTATGAAAAAAAAATTAATACAAATAAAAATTAGTTAATAATAACTTCTTTTCTCTGAGAAGTTTTTAACTAGTAAAGGTTGAAATGAGTTCCCATAATCACACACGTTTTTTTTATAGAAATCGAATATGTCATAATCGTATTTAGTTTCGTCATAATTTTAACCTAAAAGCGCATTAGTCATCAAACATAGTTTCTTTATTTCTTTAATAAATAAAAAAAATAAAAAATATTATAAAAAAAAGTAATTATGCAAAAAAAACTATTATTAATAGCATACTCACCGGAAAATTCCATTCTCGGGGCAAAGACATTTTTTACTAATCGAAAAACGTTTTTGGTTTTGGCGTTTTGCACGTTTGAAACCTAAATGCATTGGTTTAAATCGGCTTTTTTTGATGCAAGCGAATAGTTGCGGCAATACCAACGTCGGCGGAATTTTTATTTTGAGTTACGAAGCTAGCGACGGCACCGAGCAGCGAATGTCACCGACGACAACAACGGCAAGACTGTGTTGGAGTTGCTGCTGCTGCGTTGCGCTGGCCAACAAACAGTCGGTTAAAATGCGGTTAACAATAATTGACGCAAAAATTGTTAAATTTTATATATAAAAAAACAACGTATGTATGTAAATTACCCTATTACAAAAAAATGTTTGAATATACTAAGTAAAATATATTTACTTTTGTAGGCTCTGCCTTTGGCACAAACTTTTTATTGTTATTAGTCTTTAGCTGCTTTATTATAGTGTTTCTTGTTGTTGTGTTTAGTTATTTGGTTAACGTATGTAAATTACAAACAATTAAAAAAATTTAAGAATTTCACCAGGAAGTTCAACTTGTTCTTGGCCAAGTTAAAACCGTTGTGCGCTTTACTTCTTTATGGCGACATTTTTCAGGCTTTTGGCGTACAATATTTGCTGTGTTGTGTTTACAAGCCGAGCATGAGTACTATGCACTCAATGAATGTGAGTCAAGGTGAGCGTTTTACAAAATTTGTTACGTATACGACGGCATGCACTTGTATATGTACGTACATTAGTGGTGGTGCACGGCAAGTAGTAACCTATTGGCTGTTAGTTGATGCTCTTGTTTAGTTGCACTGCTTATTAATAAAAAAATGTCTTTGTTACTTGGTGCTTTGCTAGGATTATACACGTCTGTGTGTATTTTCGCTGCTCTCACACAATTAAACGCAGCCTCTCCTGCGCTCACTCGCTCTTTTTTAATATATTTTCGTTCTTTCGCTCTTTATCTCTTTCGTTGTCCTTTTTGGATTCAAATTAATCAGTTCGGTATTTTACGCTCATTCGTTCCTTGTCACCGTTTTTCCTAGGAAGTATTGGGGTTCTCTCCACATATAGTATGACTTCCTTGATTTACCAGCTGTGACTTGTGCTTGAACAAGTTGTTGTTACCTTCATTAAATTATTATTTTTTATCTTAACTGTCTGCCAACTGACGTCCGACGTCGTTTCAGTTCACTTCACAGTTCAGCTTTTGCATTAGGCTTTTCGGCGCAATTCGGTAAAGGGTTCGCTAGTCGCCCCGATGTCTTCTAGCTGTCGATGCTCTTTGCTTTGTTATTGCTTTGCAAATATTTGCTGCCAACGATTTTAATTTATGTTACAAATCAATATTTTCCCCTTCTGTCGCACTTACGCCTCACAGTGCCACAGTACGGTTCGAATATATTTCCACCGTGGTAATTAGCATAAACTCATTTATTTTCTTAAAATTTTTTCTGTGGGTATTCGTTAGTTTGATTCGAAAAATTATTTTCTTTTACATACATACATATATATGTATTTAAGCTCCTTTCTTTCATAGGCTTGTTTGAAGAAACGTATACTGCAATTCCTCTTCAAATTGCTTCAAATATTTGCCTCAAACGGCATTAAAGCCTTTAAATACCTATTTTCTGCTATACTTTCCTTTGTTATTTCTTTATTTTATCTTATTATTCTACTCGAACGTTGAGATTTTCGGTATAAAAAAACAATATTTGCAAATTTTTTCTTTTATCCACCTAGGAGGACTCTTGTGTAATTGCTATTTGGTTTTTTCAACGTTGTGTGATGCGCTTCACTACTGCTGCGTCCGTTACGGGAAAAAGTCAATACTCAACTGCACGTCAGCGCATTCGGCAAATGGCCAAAATGCAACGAATTGGTATCATCTGTTCATCGTGTCCTTTCTCTACATATATATGGATGTCTCAGGCGAGCATTTGTGCCGCAATGGAAGCATACTTACACACAAAAATACATACATACATATGTATGTACTTTTAAATATTTCTGCACTCCATCAAATTCGATGAATAAACCAATGCCGTAGTGAGAGACATTTGTCGGTTGTGGCAGTTGCGCAGTGGGGAGATCTGTTCTTACATACAATCTGTTACATATTTTCGTGCTTTTCTTGTTTTTGTTTTGCTCCCTACTTTTAGCTTAACTTATTTTTGTTCACATATTCCAAATAATACACTCCATTGAGCTTGGCTGCATACGCACTTGTGCATATTATGTATTATATATATGTAAATATGTATGTGTACATGTATGCATGCACAAATGTAGTCTTACCCAAATTCAACTACAGCATCAAAGAAAATAAGAGAACCGCTAAGGCGCTAAATTGGGTCGTTTTCATGGCCTGAAACACTGCCGTGTAAACCAAACTGGGAAGACAAAAAGTTGTACTGTGCAGCGTATCTTACATCTATATTGAAATTTTACCAAAACAATTTCTTTAATATACATTAATGGAATTAACCGTTACACATTATTCATTTTGATTTATTTCTCGCGTTTAAGTTTCCCTCCTTCCTTAGCCAAAGTTACGGATTATTTAAAAAATTAAATAATCCATGATATTACCTGCAGTATGTGCTATTGGAAACTACAACTTTACTCTATCTTTCAGGCAGCATACGGATTCCTCTGAGCCAGTTTGCGATGCTCTCGTAAGAAGTGAACCGCTCTCCAATAAGGACTGACTGAAGGTGCAATGTGTGGAAAATATGGCGGGTGGGGCGAGATTTCCCAATTCAGTCCCTCTAAATATATCTGGACCGATTCAGCAACGTGTGGCCTGGCATTATCATGCAGCAAAATCAGTTTGTCATGTCTACCGTCCCATTCCGGCCGCTTTTCTTTGAGAGCTCGATTCAAACGCATTAGCTACAGTCGGTAATGATCGCCAGTGATGGTTTCAGATGGTTTAAGAAGTCCATAATAGATGGCACCCTTCTGATCCCACCAGATGCACAACATAACCGTTGAAGCATACATTTTTTTCGCTGTCAATGGACGTTGTTCACCTGGCAGGGCCCAACATTTTCGACACTTAAGGTTATCATAATAGATCCATTTTTCATCGCCAGTGTCGATGCGATGTGGAAAACCTTTTCTTTTCTGCCGTTCAAGAAGCATCTAACACGTCACCAAACGTCTCTCGATATCTCACTCCTTCAATTGATGTGGCACCCAGTTACCTTCTTTCTGGACCATTCCCATCACTTGCAAACGTTTACCGACGGTTGATCTATCAACATCCAACTATTTAGACATATCCTCAAGGGTTCGACATGCGTCTTCATCCAATAATTGTTTTCCTTGAGTATCTTCGAATTTTTTCGGTGCCCCTTCGCGATCTTTATCACTCACGTCGAAATTGCCACTTTGGAAGCGTCGAAACCAAAATTTGTATTTAGAGTCAGCTGCACTTTTCTTTGAAAGGTAATAATGAAGCGCGACTTCTTGCAAATGCTTGGGGATGAACGTAGACATTTTTGTTGTCAGATAAAAAAGGATCTTTACGCTTCTAACGAATGTCAACTACTGCGATCGAGACCTCACATATATACCTTGAAATCACCAGCAAATTACTAGAGCGAACACAAAAATAGTATCAACAGCAACACCTTTTTTACGTGGGCGGAAACGTATTCCCATACCCAATATAAATCTATAAAAACGCAGTAATGGCACAGTAAGCGCACAGCCACTTAGGTATACTACCTTGATCAAAAAGTTCCCGGAATTTTTCATTTAACAATAACACCAAAAACAATAAATACCAAAATGTTCAATAAGTTCACGGAATATATTCAGAAAATTGAAAAAAATACAATTTCAAAAGTAATATTGTCGCCTTCAAAGTTCTCCCCATCAACTGAAACGCACTTATGCCAGAGTTTGATCCAGCTCTCGAAAGATTTCTGGAACTCTAGTATAGCCATTAGAGCCGTCTTCGATTTTTCCATTACTTCCCTTCGGCTGTCAAAACGGTTTTCACGTAGTGGTCTTTTGACTCGACCAAACAGAAAAAAATCGTAGGCAGCCATATCAAATCAACGAGTTGTTTTCCCTTCGTCTCATAACTCCCAAATAATAGTCCTTATTAGCTGTCTGACAAAAATTCTTGGTGTAAAATACTGTCATAATAAAGGGTTTTCCAATAACAGGTGTTATCTATCGCTATAGAGAGATGATTAACGATTTTTTATGGCCGGAATTGGATGGTATGATGGTTTATTTTCAAGAAGACGGCGCTACGTACCACACAGACAACGAAACCATTGATATTTTACTGGAAAAGTTTCCGGACCGTGTTTGTTTTTAAAGAGTACCTACTATATGGACTATCCTTTAGATTTTCATGACACAAATTTGTGTAGTACATTTTGGCCTATTTTGACCAGTTATATCTTTCTGTTATGATAACCTTTTGCCATTTTCCATAAAAGATACAAAAAATTTTCGTTCAATGAAGTTTTTTCCATTAGTTAGAACTGCTGTGTTCAACATTTATGTAAAATATAAGGCTCATACAATTTCCTATGCCAATTCTCCATAACACAGGGCATTCGGATGAAAACTTTGACCAGCAAATATACAATCCTGAAATCAACTTTCAAATTCCCGATAAATGTATATTCAATGTAGAGAAGGCCCCCAGCGGAAATCACGAGTCACCTTACATACATACATAATTGGCGCGTACACCCTTTTTGGGTGTTTGGCCGAGCTCCTCCTTGTATTTGTGGTGTGAGCCTTGATGTTGTTCCACAAATGGAGGGACCTACAGTTTCAAGCCGACTCCGAACGGCAGATAATTTTATGAGGAGCTTTTTCATGGCAGAAATACACTCGTAGCTTTGCCATTGCCTGCCGAGGGGCGACCGCTATTAGAAAAATGTTTTTCTTAATTTTGGTGTTTTCACCGAGATTCGAACAGACGTGCTCTCTGTGAATTCCGAATGGTAGTCGCGCACAAACCCATTCGACTACAGCGGCCGCCAACGAGTCACCTTACTTTGATTTTATCAAGCAAGATTTGGATAATTCCTGAAACCTGATAAAAGCCGTGATCCCCTCCTATTTACTTAGATGAAATGTTGATGTCCATCCAAATATACGTTAATATTACTGCCAAACAAAATTGCAACTTTTGTCTGATGATTGAAGTTTACCATTTGATGTTTACTAACTTGACGTCGTTGATTCTAAATATACCCTCAATTAAAACTTGAAATAAAATTATAAAAAAAGGTTTTATTATTATAATTTGACATGGGATCGTCAAGGCGAGTTTGTATAAATGATCCGAATCAATTTTGTTTCATTTACGGAGAATATATGTTTAAAGAATACCAATTAAATGTGACACCGTTCGTAATTGAGGCTTACAAAAATTACTTTGGTCACCCGATGGAAATGAAAAATAAACCTTGTATTCCTCAAAAGGCATGCAAAATATGCGTTGAGTTTCTACGTTTGTGGACAAATAAGGACAAATAGTGAACGACCACGACGGCATAACGAACATTAACCGAAAAAAAGAGGTTGTCTGTAAAGTCGGTTTACTGACGATAGTTTAACGTGATAACGTCTTAAGAAAATACTGATTGAATGGTTGCATTTTTCAAAAGAAAATTTTAATTTTATTTGTTTGATAGATATTTTGTATGGATATAGAGAATGAGTTAACACTAACATAACATAATATACTTTAACATAACATAACATAACATAACATAACATAACATAACATAACATAACATAACATGCTGTTCAAGCAAGGTAACGACGCATGAGCAAGATAACGACGCATTTTTTGGTGCGTGCAGCCGGCTACATAGAATTATAAGACGTTATCACGTCAAAAAAATAATAATAACATTAAAACAACAGGTATTATTAACAAACTTGGTTTTATTTTAAATTCTTCAAGTGAATCAAATTAATAATAATCAATAAGAAGGCATATGCAAATACAAATACGTGAATTTATATATGTACATATGCGCATACATGTACATACACATATACGCTCACTTAAGTAGGAGAGAGCAAGATGTCGAACGTTGCCGTTCGTTTGCTTTGTTTGCTTTGTCGTTCGTTCCGCGCTTTCGCTTGCAGTTCATTCAAGGTAACGGCAATGAGCAAGGTAACGGCACATGAGCAAGGTAACGGCAATGAGCAAGGTAACATTAATGAGCAAGTTAACGGCAATGAGCAAGGTAACACTAATGAGCAAGGTAACGACACATTTTTTCGTGCGTGCAGCCTGTTAAATCGAATTATAAGACATTATCACGTCAAAAATCAAGCCAAATAGGAATAACCTTGCATACGGTCGGCATATAGACGAGTTTTAAGCTTTGAGGTATGACCTGAACCTCAAGCTGGTGCATCACAGGAGGAGCCTATGCGTTTAAAGGCGAATAGTGACTGTAGGGATAGTGAACCTGGAAACGCCAAGACCAATTAACCAAGATGATTTAAAGGAGCTTATCAGATATTTGGGTCTATCAAAGTCTGCTTCTGAACACTTGGCTTCTAGGCTAAAAGAAACAAACTTAGCAACAAAAGAAACTAAAATTTCTTATTACCGCACAAGAGAACAAAATCTTCTGAAACATTTTGTTGAAGAAGATGGCTTTGAATTTTGTAAAGATATACCTGGTTTAATGGCTACAATGGGATTTCAAAATTACGTTTCGAATGAGTGACGTTTATTCATAGACTCATCAAAACGGAGTCTAAAATGCGTTCTCTTGCACAATGGGAATAAATTCGTTCGATGCCTTTTGCACATTCTACTAGTATGTAAAAAAAAATATACGAGGTGTGTTCAAAAAGTATCGCGAAGTTTTTATTTTTTCAAAAATTATTTATTTATTCATTAATATCTTTTTGTCCCCTTCAAAGTAATCCCCATGAGATATTAAGCACTTGTGCCAACGTTTTTTCCAATCTTCGAAGCACTTCAAAAAATCAATTTTTTTTATCTTGTTCAGCTCCTCTTTAGATGCCGACTTTATCTCGTCAATCGTAGCGTAACGTGGTCGTTTCATGGGCCTCTTCAGTTTCGGGAACAAGAAAAAGTCACTCATTAGCAATGTTCATGCTATGCTGCTTTTGGTCGAAATTGAGCAGTTTTGGTACGTCTCATGCCCAAATCATTGAAAATATTCGAATGGCACAAGCTAATCGATATGTCTAGATCCTCAGCAACTTCTCTAACGGTGATTCGACGATTAGCCAATACCATTTTCTTCACTTCATCAATTTTTTCTGTTTGTCTGTTGCCGAAGTGCTCGGGGGTCCGGAACGCGTTTCGTCGTCACATCTTCTCGGTCTTCTGAGGACATTTTGTACCACCGATAAACGTTGCTTTGGTCTCCGTATGATACAGTCAGGCCCGACGAGAGAGGGGGGATCGGGGACTTTTTACCCTGGGCCCGGAGTTCTCAGAGGGGCCCGGACTCGAGATTATACGTATGTATATGAATTACACGCAATTGGAAAGGGCCCGGATATGCTCTCTACGGCCCTGGATACAGTCAACATTCGGAATGCATCCGCGCACTTAATTTTTTTTTCACACAAAATTTGATACAGGTTCTTTCATCCATCTTTTTGAATAGGTAAAACGAAGACGAAGACAAAGACGAAGACGAGCCGAAACACGTGCAAGCAAAGCAGCTGCCAACAATTAACTGAACATTCAAAATGACCGAACTCGTCGACATAAGTGAGAGACATGAGTACCAACATATCGCCACAAAAAAATCGAAATTCGAATATACGAAAAGTCAAAATTCGCGATACTTTTTGAAAATTAAATATGTTAAACACAACTGGCTCATATGTGTCGATTTAAAAATAGTAAACTTCCTTCTAGGCCAACAAAGTGGTTACTCAAAATATCCCTGCTTTCTTTACTTGTGGGACAGTAGAGCTAAAACACAACATTGGATTAAAAAAGATTGGCCTACTCGGGCTTTTAAAACAATTTGTAAAAGGTCTTGACAAAAACGGAAATTGTTTCCTTTTTCTATCAAAAAAGTTAAAAAAAAGATAAAAGCGGAAATTTTCGATGGTCCACAGATAAGATCTTTAATAAAACACTCAAATTTTAAGGTAGTTTTAACAAATCTCGATAAAAACGCATAGAATGAGTTTGTTTGGCTTGTTCAAAATTTTTTTGGGAATGAAAACGTTCTGATTATTCCCAAAGCGTCGAAAAACTAAAGAGTCACTTTCAAAGTTTTGAGACACTTTCTTCATAACCACCTCGACTACTTCCCTGCCAATTGATGCAAATCCTTATAAGTCTGATTTCACAGGCCTGATGCTCGTTCAAATGTCGAAGAGACTGTAAACGTGGCCTCTGTCCATCATAATATTATAAATGGGCGTCCGGTTTTTCGTTCAGAGGAGGTATACATAGTTTGATGAACTTTTCTACATTAAAATCGTATTTCGAAATCAGGCAAAGGCGCCCGACCCTTCAGCAAGCCATTTCTGATAGGGTGCTACCGCAGGTCGCACACATACAGACACCTGCTTGAGCCTGAGCCGCCTCCCACGCTCGTCAGGAAGCACGTCTTCAATTTCCCCAACGAGATGCAGGACAAAACAGATCGACAATCACTGGACCGGACAGTGTACAGACAGACTGTAAAGGACATTCAGCGGGAGACAATTACCACGTTCTTAAGCTCCCGACCCCCGAATGCTGTTTTCGGAGTTCAACCAAGACCCATAGCAGACTAAGAGCTCCAACTACCCCGAGAGACCCGCGTAACCTTGGCCCATCCTGTCCCTACCGTTAGATGAGCTAGATGATCGGTGATCTACATAACACTGACAGGGATAAGTATACTGCTATAACAACAACAATCTTCTAAACCCCATGTGCGTTGCATAAGTACAAAGTCAAATATTCCTAATCAAAAAGGTCGATTATGCTAAATTCTAAATTCTTGAAAGTGTCTTTACGCAACAAAATATTTCCGTTGTAAGCAAGTAGATTTATTAACATAGTTAGTGGAAGGAAAACAAATGCAGGAATCACAATGGGCCTTAGGGCCACCGAGTGTCTTGTGTTAAGCAAACAACCTGACCAACCTGACTAACCTAAGTAGATTTATTGAGATCTATGCTTAATTTTTTGATTACCCTAGCATTATCAGAAGATAGCTAGTGTTTTTTGATTTCGAGCTGCTGAAATAGTTCTGGAACCAAATATTTTATAAAGTTTTAAAAAGCACTGCATTACAATTGCAAATAGCACAAAATCATACAGTGGCTTTAAGTTAATATTGAAAATCCCATTGCTTCTAAAACTTTGCTTATCAAGGCGATCTGGCAGTGCTGTGCTTAAGTGCACAAAGGAAAATAAAAACACGAGTTTGTGTGAGTTTCTCAACTTTTTGCATATTCGCCCGGCATTCATTTATCTGCTTCAAGAACATTGATCATTTGCATTAAAAACGTGTTGTTGTGGAAAATTGTGAAATCTTTATAGATTTTTCGACATGACTGTTTCGCGGGAAAAGGCATCAATTTCGGTGGTGCCTCCCAGCGAAAGTGAACAAATCGAATGGTCGGCCGAGGAAGAAATTCAATTATTTTTCGCTTTGGAAGGTTTAAAACCTGTAGGCATAAATAAGCATTTTTACATGGCTTGCATTGCTGATCGGCTTTCAAAGAATTTGCAACGTGATGTGCCAGCAGAGGCAATATGGGCACATTTGCGCACAATGTACAATTTAGATGTTTTGGATGAATTGGAACCGCTGCCGTTTCCCAATGAGGAAAAAGAATTCTCACTGCCGGAGACTGAATTCTCCGCACTGCTGTCAAAAAAACGTGCTGAGAGCGAAGAGAAACAACGGCTTAGCAGCGTAGATTCTACTGGTGGGCCACCATCTATTATCGCCGTTGCTACTGATAATACCACAAAGAGCGTTAGTGGAGGTAAGATTTCGTGTATTTTATGGATGTATACATATCGCATGAAGGGGTTAATAAAAACTTAATTTTTAAAACAGAAAAATTGTCTGCACATAAAGCTAGTTCAAGCAGCCACCATATTAAGGAGATGGATAAAAAGATAGCAACAAAACTAGCCGATATTCCGAAACGTACACCAAAGCGTACGCGTGGTTCGATGTCATTAGAATCAAATAGTAGTCCATCCACAACACCGCCCCCAGTGCAAAGCAATAAGAGGCGGCGTATTTAAATACCAAAACAAAAAATTATAAATAACTTGTAAGCATCGTTAATCAAAAGCTGTGTCGTTGATTCACAATACCCATTAGAATACCACTGGACAAAACCAGTGTCATCGTTAGAATTTATAATTATATTTACACGCATATGCACATACATATGTTTAAATATATATGTAACTAAGTTTTCTCTGTGTATAGTTCCTAAGTTCATCCATACATACATAATGTTAATTTAATTTTATCACAGATTGCTGTCCCCATTTAAAAACCAATATGTAATGTGAAAACAAAATATATAAGCATAAGATAATAAACCACATGTGAAAATTTATTTATCAAAAGTCCATACATATGAAAGAGGGAGATTATTTATACATCACCGGAAACAAACTTAAATCTAAATAATTTTATGTGAAACTACATAATTTGTGTGCCAATAAACAATTGTTCTTCGAAGTCGTCAATTTCGTTTCCAGAAAACGGTGTATGTGGCGTTTGTGTTGAAAAATGCTCCATTATTTGGCCTGTAGCATTTATCCGATCAAGAAATGATTTCAACAAATGCTTGTTTATCCGGTCTGTCTGTGTCAACTCTCTGGTTGCTTGTGGTACTTGCAAAGCATCACGCACATCTTCGTTCATTTCATTTTCCTCAGACGAACTAACAGTAATAATAGGATTTTGTTCACCATTTACTGGGCCAACTTCTTCGTTCGACGACATCTTTTGCAATACCTTGACTGGCATTAGTAATATATAAACTGTATGTGTTCGGTCAAGCCCAAACAATATATAGTATATTATACTCCTAATTTATGTGCAATTTTCTTTCCGGAAGGAATAATTATTATCACCGAAAAAAAATCTTTCACTTCTGACAGCGAAGTTACAAATTTTCATATTAATTTTGTTTTAATTTCTTTTGATCGTGAGTCACTACCTTGCCATCTCTCATGAATTTAGAAACCGAAAGCGAATCATGAATTTTTGAAATGAAAGCGTTCGGAAACTTAAAATATTTATTAATTAAATTTTTTTTTGCTATTAAAATACGCTTTTCTGAACTCAAAGAAGCTAAGTGTGTATTGCATTCCATGTCCTAATGACAGTCGATTCTAAGTTACCGGGGCGACTCGGATTTATATGCGGCAAAGGAGTGCCACTCTAGTAGCATTCTCTAAAGATCTATGGGAAATGTTTATGCTGCTTACAACAAAAAACTTAACTTAACTCTGTAATAAAGGTTTTCTCAGATATGTATTTTAGTGCCTCCATATAATTTATTTATTTATTTCCATATAATTTATTTATTTTGATTATACAATAATAAGAAATACTTTTTTAACTCCTGGCAGCATTAGAGAAACAGGGAAAACACAACAACGAAACCAATTTGATAAGAAAAACAGGAGAGAAGAGAAATCAAAGAAAATTTGTTGAGAAAGTTTCGGGTTCACGGATGCAACAAAAGAAGGGCAATTTTGTATTTTTACGAATTCATTTTAAATTTAAGATATTTTAATAAATAATACCGCAACTCTCTCACAAAAAAACGATTCGGTTTGGCGTAAAGCTAGGTTTCAACAGTGTTTGTGTGCGAGTTGGGAATTTTATGGATTATGTTTATTGTGGCGCCGAACCGCCAGAGGACATTTTAAGTAAGTGAAGAAAAATATCGCAATCGCAAGTGTAGTTGTGAAAATTGCACAGCATTCGTTGAATGATATAAAAATTACAATTGTTGTTTAATACAATTTGACGTCTTGTTGCCACACAGATGTCTACGATGGCGGCGGCCAACGCACCACGGGGCACTTTTCGCCAAATTTTAACGGTTTCAATATTAGTTCCGGGGATCCAGGCTACATGGAACTGGTTCCCATTTTGGCAGATGGCGGTGAGAATTTCGGTGTTTCAGCACTAGCATTTGATGATTACGAGGAGTTGCTCTGGATGGGCAATCAGGGAGTAAGCAGAAATACTTTTTTAACAATAACTTAATCGAAGCTTTATTAACTGGTTTATGGTCTGGTATAGGGCCACGTCACCTCGTACTACAGCAGCACACTGCAAAAGTACACCTCTTTTCAAGTGCATGCCAGCGATATAGTGCGTCAAATCATCACCATCGATTCTGGAATTTTGGTGCTGACGCAAACATCATTAAGACATCAGATACGTCGTGGCATACCGAAGTTTACGCATCGCTCGAAGAGTATGACGGAAATGGTGTGCATGCAACAATTGGCACCACATCGTTTAATAATGGCAGGCCTGCAAGATGAAATGATTGAGTTTGATTTGCGCACACTAAAAGAAATGAAAGTGGTAAGCACCAATTGCCAAATGAAACAGGGATTTTTTAGTTTAGTAAATTTATTTTATTTTGTGCCTTGCAGGAGCATGTCGGCTCCACAGGTTGTACAGTGCTGCGCAAAAATTCACGTTTTCTTTTCGCCGGTGATCCATTTGGTATGGTGACATTGCGAGATCTAAATTCACTTCATGTAGAGCACACTATCAAGACTCACACTGGCAGCTTATCCGATTTCGATGTACAAGGCAACTATCTCATCTCATGTGGCTATAGTGGCAGACAAGGCACATTAGCCGCCGATCGTTTCCTTATGGTGTATGATCTACGTATGTTGCGATCGATATCACCTATACAAGTGCTGATCGATCCACAGCTTTTAAAATTTTTACCATCGCAAACTTCACGTTTGGCTGTGGTATCCAGCTATGGACAAGTGCAGTTAGTCGACACAGTTGAGTTGAGCGAACCACGCGTATCAATGTACCAAATCAATACGACAGGTAGCCAGTGTTTGAGTTTCGATGTGTGCTCCTCGTCACAGGCAATGGCTTTTGGTGCTCAATCCGGTCATATTAGCGTTATTGCTACTCTCAATACACCACAACCACAATTTAATGCCTTCTCGAGAAATACGGAGTTTGCTGATCCAGTGCCGCAGTTGCCTTTCGTGCCTATCACAGACACCTCATTTCCGCTCTCCTCCATTATCTTACCACATTTGGTGACGGGTCCGCGCTGGTTCTCCGATTGGCCACCCGAACTGCAGCGCTACCAATATCGACGACCCAAACCCATTGAGTCAGATGTGCTTAACAATATGAAAATGCAAGGCCCGATTGGCTATTCGCCAAATCCTCGTGCAGCGCGTCGCAATCAAATACCCTACATATTGGATTCGCCAAATAACATGGCTTCGAACAGCAATGGTATGGCCAATACTGTGAAAACGACAGAAAGTGGTGTAAAAATCATACCACGGCGCTATCGTAAGGTTGAACTGAAATATTCGAAATTGGGTACGCAGGACTTCGACTTCGAACAACACAATCAGACATGTTTCGCTGGTTTGGAAGCTACATTGCCCAACTCATATTGCAATTCCATGTTACAGGTAAAAGTCGTTACTAATATAAATATTGTGTATGCCAACTTGTATAGTCTCCAAAGTGGTGAAATTTAGAAATATTGTGGACAGATAAGTGTTTTTTAAAATGGACCGTTTAGATAAAAACTAGGCCAGTAATTAAACATAATCTTGGCTGCGACGCAAGTCAACATAAAGCGTGGCTTGCCCATTTTTTACATGGCATTCAAATTCGGCCGTCGTAGCCGAATGGGTAGGTGCGTGATTACCATTCGGAATTCACAGAGAGGTCGTTGGTTCGAATCTCGGTGAAAGCAAAATTAATAAAAACATTTTTCTAATAGCGGTCGCCCCTCGGCAGGCAATGGCAAACCTCCGAGTGTATTTCTGCCATGAAAAAGCTCCTCATAAAAATATTTGCCGTTCGGAGTCGGCTTGAAACTGTAGGTCCCTCCATTTTGTGGAACAACATCAACACGCACACCACAAATAGGAGGAGGAGCTCGGCCAAACACCTAACAGAAGTGTACGCGCCAATTATTTATTTTTATTTTTTATTCAAATCCTAATGGAAGGCAGCAAAAAAACAAAAAAAATATGAAGACAAATAACTAATTTCATAATTTTATTTCGTTACAAATTTTCTATTATAATGATTCATATTTTCAATAAATATCTTTTTTATTGTTAAAACCTTTATTTGGGTCGTGCAAAGACATTTGCTTACAGCTAACCGACTTCATCAAATGTTCCTTACATTAAGTCACGAAAGCATGCGGTTCCAGTGGAAATGGGGCACTCGTTTTGTGCAAATTCTTCATACTTTCCAACTTTTATATTTCAGATTTTATATTTTATTGAGCCATTGCGTCAGAAGTTAATTGAACACTCTTGTAAAAAGGAATTTTGTTTGTCTTGTGAACTCGGATTTCTCTTCAATATGTTGGACAAAAGCTCAGGTGAGCATAAAACAAATTCAAGTGTGTGATTAATATTTACTTTAAATATTGTTTTCATCCGTTTATACGCAGCTGCTACTCCCTGTCAAGCGAGCAATTTTCTACGTTCATTTCGTACAGTGCCTGAAGCTTCGGCACTGGGTCTTATACTGTCCGATCGTTCGTCCAATGTTAATTTAATAAGTCTTATACAGGTTAGCAAAGCGTAAATTATACTAAGAGATTGCTTATGATAATATTAATTATTTTTCTGCAGAATTGGAATCGTTTTATTTTACATCAGATGCATTACGAAATGGTGGACTCAGATAAGAAAAGTCGCTTGAATAGCGCAACAAGCACAAGCAGTTCTGGTATTTACAATTTATGCACATTTGTTATTTCTATTATTTTTTTATCGTTGTTAGTCCTTATTTTATATATTATTGGAAATAGGCAAAAGAAATTTTGGGAAGCCTATTTAGAAATCAGGAAAAAACTTTACTTTATAACAAAAAAGTTTACAAATATTTCATTCTAATTAACCCTTGAGGGTTGCGCATTTTTTGTCACGAATAAGTCGTTATGGTGTATCATTTTTGTTGTTGTTTTTGTACATCCCTGCAGTGACATCTATCAACTGAAAAGCAACATTAGTATTGAAAGCTCGCATATTTTTTTCACATAGAGCCGAGATCCCAAGTAAATTCGAAAACTAATAATAAAATAGTTCTTAAGCAGCTAAAAAAAACACCCGCTATAAACTTATTAAAGAAGCTTTAATCTTTAATATTTTTCCATTCATATATTTTCATATATAAAATTTATATATTAAGTCGTTTTGATCCATATTTAACATATCGGGTCCGATCAGTACTTGAGCGTCTATGCAAAATTATTAAATAATGATAATTGATTTTTGGCACTTCATTCCAATTTAAAGCGCGACGAGCTCACATTGGAATAATTCACAATAGATTTCAGCTGTCACTGTGCCCACGCAGGAAAAAGTTTAAATTTTTAAGCATTCACTGGGTCACACTTCGTACAGTTTTCTACATTTCCTGTTCCTTAAATGTAAAAAATGGCGCTGAAATATTGATTATGTCAACAAATCGTTTGAGATGTCCAAATAAAGCATGTCACATACCTTAAGTTGAGCCTGTTCTGCAATTGTACCAAATTATCGCAAAATTTATGCTAACAGCCCATGGTGAAAAAAATTCAGAAGGTGTGAGGAATATCAGACCATTAACCCGCTCTGAGCTGTTTTGAAGGAATCAGCTGATTGGCTGACGTAACTAGGGTCGTGGCGGCGGATTGTTTTCGAAAAAGTTGAAATTATGATGGCGTTATACAAAAAACAAAATCAACACAATCACACCTCATGTTGCTGATCAGAGACTGATTGGGGTCTTCCCAAAATCGTTACTTTATTTTTCGCAATTTTGAGAAGTCTAACGTCAGGCTCCTTACAATACAAAACAAACAAAAGGACTAGAACTTGTATGTTTGTAAAAATTCAGTGAATGGCTTGGTTATATTTTGAATTATGACATTTAAACTAAACAAACTAATGAAAACGGAGTGTTGTGCATTAAATTGTGAAAGCACGCATTAAAAAAATATCTCCAAATGCAGTTTTTATGCGTCTTTATGCGGATGACGCCGTGGCAAGTGGTCGATTCGTCTATCTGCTCTGCCAATTAATGTCCCCTACGATCATTTGGTAGGCTTGAGTGCCAAATATCGTGATGCGCATTAAAGTCACCTACTACCAATCGGTTTTCACCCCTGATGAGCGCACCTATGTCAGGGTGATATCCTACCGGGCATCAGGTATCGAACTCGGCATCGCCTGACCGGACAGCTGTACCTTGACATTCTAAGGTGCGGTCGACGCCTTCATCGATGAGACAATACTGCACTGTATGGTGGACTATGAACGCCAGACCCCCACCGTTGTCTCGCTCGCGATCCTTTCTGTGCACGTTGTAGCCGTCCCTGGTGATCAGGGAGGAGCTAGAGTGCAGTTTTGCCTCTTGGACCGCGGCTATCTTGATTCCATGACGGCTCAGGAAGTCAATTATCTCGCCTTTCTTGTTCATGAGTCCGTTACAGTTGGAGGAGCTTGAAACTCCGCGGGAGTATGGTCGTAGCATGGGGGTGAGGCGCGCATGATGTTGTCTGCGTTGATTCTGCTGTACGTTCCGCAATAGTTGTTGCGGCCTGATGTTGACGGGCGGCCACGCCACGGAGGGCGGTTGCGGGTGCAGAGCTCTACAGCAGGAGGGTTGTGTGTCGATGGGGGAGTTGTGTTGCACCTGTGGGCTCCTTACCGTTAAGGTTTGGTTTGAGGCGGCAGTTTGACGTGCCTTTGTAAAAAAAAGTATTGTCCGCTGTAGCCGAAAGGGTTGGTGCGTGGCTACCATTCGGTAGTGGCCCGGTTCAAAATCCCGGGCATGAACCTCCAAATGATAGAAATGATAAAATGTTTTCTAATATTTTCTACAAGTGTATTTCTGCCATCAAGAAGCTCGTCATGAAAAAACCATTTGCTGTTCGAAGGCGGCATAAAACTATAGGTTCCTCCATTTGTGGAAAAACATCATGACACACACCACAAATAGGAGGAGCTCGGCCAGACACTCGACAAAGGGTGTAAAGGTGTAATAACAGTTATTGTTATTATCATTAAACAAAAAGTAATTTTTAATATCCTATATTCATAAACAAATTTGCAGAAGAAAACTCGGCTAACAATGATAAACCTACTACTGTGGACCTTAGCAGCAAAGCGGGCGAAATATTCCAAACAATAGATATGAAAAGTAGTAAGTTGGCTCTACCAAATGATGCCCAGTGAGTTCCTTGATTTGAGTCGATTTTGTGTTTAAAATGTTTTACAGACGATGATCGCGAGCGGAGTAAAATCAACGAAGAAACGGAAATTAGTCGACTATTTGGTACTAAACAAGATTGCATTAATCGTTGTTTGAAATGCCACGATAAGGTAACTCGAATCAATCAACAAATAATTTTTTGTTTTTTATTAATAAAGCGTTTAATGTTTTTTAGAAAACTAAACAAAGTATATTATTGGCCTGTAATCTGACTTATCCATTGCAAGTCAAAGAAGTTGAACAATTTAACTTCGGTTCCATCCTCAAAGGCTCACTCAGTACGGAAAAGCACATACAGGCATTTTGTGAAAGTTGTAAAAAATTCTCACCTACCAAGCAAAGTGTTAAGGTGGTGCACGCAGTCAAATTTGTTTGAATAAATGGCTAAATAAAATATTCGTTGATTTCAGGTTACTTGTCTTCCACAAATACTGGCAATCAACTGCGGTTTAAGCAATGAAAAAGATTTGGCATTCCTTCGAAGACAATTGAATCGCAATTTACACACACCATCCGAGAGTCCAGCAATATTGAATACAAACAAGCCCTGTCGTTATGGCATGAATTGCTCCCGCAGCGATTGCCATTTTGTGCATCCCGATAGGTAAGATTAGTCGAAACAGGTAAAAAAGGGGCTATCAAAAGACGCGCATAGATGTTGTTTTAAAATAAAAAGAAATTTAGATTTCTTCAGGTTCCACTATTCTTATTAAAAATACGGCTTTTAACTATTATATGTGAAAAATAGCATCATTTAAAGGTCCACGTCTTCAGGCTGTCATAGAAGAATTAAAATTTTCAAGCACTTACTCGCATATTATCGCATTGAGTTCAGCAATTCTGATCCGCATGTTATGTTACAGCTTTGGAATCGTTTTTGGCTTATTCCCATAAACGTTACTTTTCTAAAACCCCATAAAAAGTAGTCCACTTGAGTTCGATCGCATGTTTGAGGTGGGCAGTTTATGGCACCATTACGTGAAATTAATCGGGATGCAACGTTTTCCTGTTTTGTGTGATTTGTGGCTCCATTCTTTAAAAATCGTCTATTCCTTTAGACTCATGCCACAAAAAATCTTTACTCAGTGATGTCCATTGGCATTAACATTCATCTTCGAAGAAAGCGGGCCAATTATTCACTAGCCAAAAAACCACACCAAACAGTGCAATTTAGTGCATGTAATTATATATCTGAAATTACTCAAGGGTGTTCATCTCCCCAGATACGGAAATTTGGTTTGTTGACAAATACATCCAGTGTGAAATGAGCTTCATCACTAAAGATGATTTTGCGATATGTTGTTCTTTAGGGGTTAGGGGTAGTTAGAGACCCGAAAAAATGATGATTTTCAATAATTTGTTTTGCCAGTCAGTTGATTTATTTTACAAAAATAAAAACATAGCATTAAGGGGGGAGCCTGGTTTATAAGGTCAAAAAAATCATTTTTTTTTTTTTCGTTTTAAGCGATTCCTAATATATTTCAGAATATTCACACAAAGTTACAGAGCCTAATTCTCAATATTTCCGTAGATACAAAGCCAAAGGTAGGCGAGCGTTATGTAGCTACGCTGTGACCGGACAGCTATAGTACAAACTTTATCTTCTTTTCTCGACTTTTCATTCTTATGATTTCTTTGAATTGGCGTACATGAATGAAAAAAAAACTAATGAACCTTTTGAAATGAATCATAGCTTATTCCCTTCAGTATTAAATTCTCTTCTATTTGAACTAACAAAATAGAAAAAAAAAATTTTCAAGATTTTTATACCAAGTTGAAGGCAAAGAAAGGCATTTTTTTCTTTAAAACCTCCAAAAAGTTGAAATTTTGAAATTTTCAGTTTTCTTAGTTTATCTAGAATAAAAAATCATGATAATTAGAAATCCATTTGAATCTTTTGCTTTAGATAATAATTACGAGCTGTATCTTGTACGCCAGCGTTGCAGCGCTCTACTAATTTCTATGTTAAAAATTTTTTTCAACTTATTTTAACCAGTACAAAAATTTTTTATACTTTTTAAATGTTCATTAAAAGATAGAAAAAACTTTGCAGTGCTAAATTAATTTTTTCCTTAAAAAAAAAAATCGCAAAGAGATGCAATTTTTAGACCTCATAAACCAGGCTTCCCCCTTAATACATCATGTTTCGATTTGACTTTAGCAAAATTTCAAAAAAAATAACTATTAATTGTAAAAGTTATCGCTGTTTGTGTGGAGCTGGTTTCTCCAGAAGTCCCTTGCGGTAATCATCACAAGTCCTTGGAGATTCATCTAAAATCAATCGGGCAAGAGAAATTAGTTTTTTTAATAGATAATTTTACAAACAGATAGAAAACGTTTTTTTTTTATATTTTTTTTTTATTTCTTTACAATTACATATAATTATTACTACTCCAATTTTGTTTTAGGAAATCTCCCACTTCCAACTCCACAACCACCCAAACTAACTCCTCGCCAAATGGACGTCAGAGTTCCTGGTTTCCTCTGGGTTTTTCAATGTCGATTAGTGAACTTGGCGAGCTGAGTGTACAAACCGAGCTTAGTGATACAAAAACTGAAGAGGTTGTTTCAATTAACGGTACTAACATTTTGTAGATTTTTATGAATTTCTAATTCATTTCCAGCACAATTCAATGGAGAATAAGGAAAATCGAAAAAGCGTTAATGAGACCAGCGATGCGGGCAATGGTGAAAGTGCAGCACACGATAAGAAACAAAGTGCTAACTGTAAGTGTTTTAGCTACTGATATTTGCTCCAAGCGGCTTGACATAATATTATTGAAATATTATACATTAAAAAAAAAATGTATCCAGCACTTTGGCGAAGTAGATCGCTGTTTACTAAATTTTTTTCAAGCGCCACTGCAAGGTGCAAAAAAAGTTACAAATTGATAGTTGGTTAAAATATAAAATTATTTAAAAATTTTTTGGACCTGATACCTGCCTGTGCACCACGGCCTTCTTGCCGAAGGGCTCATGTTAGCTTTTGACGTGATTGCAAATATGTACTTTCAAACTTTTACTATGCTCACCTCGAAGCCATTTCGAGACGACTTGAGTAGCATAATTTTTGTTTTTTTGCTGTGAGGATAGCCAGAGGGAGAGGGGTGTAAGATGAGTATTAATTCCACTAAAAATATGCACTTACTTATGAATTTTTTTTGGAAAGATGATTCATGTAAATTTATTTATCCAATTAGTATACTGTAAACTCATATTTCAAAAATATTTTCAAAAATTTTCACAAGAAAATATACAAAATTGAGCCGTTGACAGCAGATCTACGCAGACGTCTCGAAAAAAAGGCAATTTGCCGTGGACAGTTTTTCTCAGCATTGGATCATCTGAAATCAAAAAATCAAAGAGTTTTCATTAGGTAGACAATTGTCCGAGGTAACCCTGTCGAGTTTTTATTAAAAAAAATTTTTTTTTCAATTTTTTTTTAACATTTGAAGTAGAAGTGCGATTTTTAGACGATAAATCGCATAATACTGTTTATTGTAAAATAAATAAAAATTGAAAAAAAAACCTCCCAGGGTTACCTAGGTAATTATGTAGAGAAAGTGTGTACAAAATTTCAGGAAGATCGGTCGAGTAGATTCAGAGAAAAAGTGTCCACCGACTTGTAAAACGTCGTTTTCCAGAAAATCGATTTAAAGTTTTCTATAGCAGGTAGCCGAGTCGGAGCGGCCAACGGTTATAATGCTCTAACTTTGTGAGTTTTGCACCGATTGACCTAAAATTTGGACACAACATTCTTGAGATTATGTACATTCATTTTCTCAAATAAACCAAAATCGATTTTTTTTACCCTAAAAAAAAATTTACTATCCCCTTTTTATCATTTATT
>JAYXIM010018739.1:0-35927 GCA_037575425.1 Anastrepha fraterculus
ACACACAAAATGTGTGCAATTGCAGCGCGGGTTGAGCGGCGATAAAAATTAGCAAAAGCGCCTTAAAGTAGGCCAAAAATAGTATATGTATACGGCATGCGAAATGTCTGAGAATGCGAAATACTGGGTCTATATGTACTTATGTTTGCATGTGTATGTGTGTTATGTGAATTTTTGTGCACTTTTTGGGGTATAAATACCAACAAATTTAGTACACTCTGCTGGCATCGTATAATATCTGAATATACTATATCCATCTATCTGAATATGTATGCCAAGTACTAACGAGTAGAGGTTAACAGTGGTGGTGTGTGCGAGTGAGTGGTCATGTACAAGTGCGCTCTTCTTGGCCTCAATTTATTTGTTTATTACGAAACTGAATGGGCAAGGACATGCAGCAAATGTCTACATAAACAGAGAGGATTGCGTGAGAAGCACGGATGCTTCTTTCACAACAGAGCGAAGGGAAAAGAGAAAACTAAAACTATTTTTGAGAGAAATGCATTTAGTAGTACTCGTATATGTATGCAAAAGAGAGTCGAAAATATGATTAATGTGCATTAGCAGACCTCTTTGAGTATTCGGGAATAAAATGAAACATGAGAGATAAGGGGAGAGAGATATTTTAGCTGTGTCTGCACAACTGCTGCCGAATACGTGAATGCATAATATTCTGAACTTGGCAACAGTTTTAACATTTCTCAATTCTGGTGGAAAAGGGTTCGGAAATAAAAAACTGTAAAAAACAAACATGGAATATTATGCCAAAAATAGATTTCAATACATTTGAGGCTAAAAGTTTAGCATTATGAAAGAGAATGCTACGTATTTGCACAGAATGTGAGAAGAGTTGAAAATAACAGGATGCAAAATACTGGCTGTACAATAAAATTTAATCAATGAATGTTGGAAAAAATGCAGAATGGGAGCAAAATGTGAATGAAATTCCACCAAATACTGTTAGACTAAATATGTACAAGCACAAAAAAATAAAAAAGGTGAAAGAAGATGGTTTGGGCAGTTTACTTATTCGAGAAGATTAGAATGAAGGCTTCGGCATTGATTAAAAAACTGATACAATAAAAATTTAACCATTTGCTTGTGAACGGTAAAAGTAGCCTGCCGATTGAGTTAATATTCACAGGATAAATTTAGCATTTTCCGATCGGTGGCGCTGGGACCAATAATGTACATAAATAATTGGCGTTTACACCCTTTTTGGGTATTTGGCCAAGCTCCTCCTTCTCCTATTTACCGCGTGCGTCTTGATGTTGTTCCACAAATGGCGGGATCTACGTTTTAAGTCGACTCCAAACGGCAGAATTTTTTTTTATGAGGAGCTTTTTCATGCAGAAAGACACTCAGAAGTTTGCCATTGCCTGCCGAGGGGCGACCCCTATTAGAAAAAACTTGTTCTTCATTTTGGTCTTTCACCGAGATTCGACCCTACGTTGTTCTCTCTGAATTCCGAGTGGTAGTCACGCATTTGGCTACGGCGGCCGATGTCAACCAACCATATTATGGTCCGATTTGACTTTAATTCGTAATATACACATATATTAGCTACATTGAGGTAATTCTTTTATTTTAAAATTTAGTCGATAGGTGGTGTTGTGGTCGAGATATCTCTAAAATCGTATTAAAGTCTTATTTGGCTTAAATTCGAAACATACTTAGCTACACGAAGAGAAATATAATATTTTATGTTAAAATTGATTGAGTCGAGTTTACTAGTATTATAATAATAAATAAAGGGTAACCCATAGGCTAGTTTCTTTCAAAAAAACCCATTAAATCTTTTTCAATGATTTTTGATTTTTGATTTTTGCTGTACTAAAAAGAATAAATCTCTCTTTCCAACAAGTACTACTTTGGACTAAGTAGGCAATTGAATATGTAGTAAAGTCCTCTCTCGACGAACAAAACTAACACTCTACAAGGCTCTCATCATGCCCGTCCCTAAGCACAGAAGCTTGGACCATGACAATAACCGATGAGGCGTCACTTGGAGTGTTTGAGAGAAAGATTCTGCGGAAGATTTTTAGACCTTCGCACTTTAGTGGGACGAATATTGCAGGCCGTGGAACAATGAGCGGTATGGGCTTAACGACGATATCGACATAGCGCAGTGAATAAAGATTCAGCGGCTAAGTTGGCTGCTTCATGTCGTCCGAATAAATACAAACGCTCCGGCTCTGAAAGTATTCGAGGCGGTACCAGCTGGTGGTAACAGAGGAAGGGGAAAGCCTCTTCTGCGTTGGAATGATCAAGTGGAGAAGGACCCTTGACTTCACTTGGAGCACCCAACTGGCGCCGGTTAGCACGAGAAAGAAACGTCTGGCGCGCTTTGTTCAACTCGGCCAAAATTGTGTAAGCAGTTATCGCGCCAATCAAGAAGAAGAAATACTCCATTTGATTGTGGAATATAACTTCCCTGTAATGCCTGCCTCGACGATTTCTGTACCTATCTGACGAAAGGCTCATTGGATATTGTCATAAAGGTTTAGATCATAAAGGATTCGTCCGCATAACATCTTTAAAAAACAGCCCACCTTAAGAATCGAATGGACTTAAATTAAGCGACGCTCAGAGGCGGCTAACTGACATCTGCAAAATTGCTGATAATAGTTCGTTCAAGTTCAGATCCCCAATTTTGGCCCATAAACTGACTGTGTATGCATTGGCTCTCTCGAAACTATTTTTCAATAAACGCACTGTTTGGGCACCCACTTTCAAAGTAAATTTGTTTTTATATAAGGCACTAAATTGCTTGCTTTTCTCACAATAGTTAATCCATTAATCATAGACATAGCTTGAGCAACCATCTTAGTAATGGTTGGATAAAATACTAAATTTTTCTGTGATAGATCAGAATTTATTAACCTTAAATCTAAACCTGTTAAGGTCACATACTTTGTTTTGCAGAAAAATTCCATAGATACAATCTGCGGGTGCTCCGGATTTTTATAGTTTAACCTTCGTATAAAACTAAACTCAATTTCAACTTCAATTAAAAAAACAAAAACTCAATCCTGCTACGCACAAAGGCTATGGCTTTACTGAATTAACAGAAGCGAGAGGTACTGTAAATGAAAGAGAAGGCTGCTAGCTAAAAATCGTTTGGGGCGTGCGTACTTCAGTCTTCTGTTTTTTTAATTTTAATTTACTTAAAGCCACACCTCGTATATTAATTATCGATAGTTACTCCAAAAAGTATATCTACTTACCGGACATCCATCCGATACATATTTTAAGCTATCATCTGTTATATTAGAGCACGATTGCAAATTGATTGCTGCTAATCTTGCACAGTTTTTGCTTATTGACTGTGTCGATATATCGGTGATCTTCTTGCATTCGGATAAGTCCAAGTTTTCTATGTTGGGGCAGTGAAACGCTAATGTTCTGAAAGAATTTGTAAATGTCAATTGGTGGAATAAAGAGAAAACCATTCGAAAATAAAAGTTTTTTCCCAAAACAAGTTTTAATATCAATGTTTTTCTTATTACCTTATTGATTTATCAACAACTGATTGACAGCCGCGCAATGAAAGAAATTTCAAAAAGCCCCCACATCGTTGGGATATATTTTCAATAACTGGACCCTAAATGAGTACATGAAAATTTATACAATTTTTTATGTTTGAATATTTAAAGTTTATGAATTCATTGGTGAGTAGTTCTTCCCTAACGACTTTGACTCACCTCGATGTCACGTTGAAAATCAAATAAATTGATCTTCTGCCAACTTGATCCATCCAAGGCTAGCACATTCCAATATCTGCAGACCTTTAATTATAAAAAATAAAGACAGGTGATTAAATTTATATTGACGACATCTGTACATGCTTGTTTATATGTACATAAATATCTATTCATATGTGGGAATAATGTTCCACAAGGTGGCGCAAAATTAATCACCCCATTGAATAATCTATAATTTTGGCAAATGGCGTCGTACATCGATCATATGTGTTTGACACTTGTGAAGTAGACAGCTGCACTATACAAATAGACAAGCAATGGAGCGCATCAAAATAAAGATTTCCAGCATTCAAAATTTTATTTAGTAAAAAAAAACAATTTCAAAAACAATATTAATGATTAATTTTTGCGCCACCTTGTCAACAGTACAATAACACCCATTTTTTGAATGAGAAAATTATCATCTAATCCGTTCTTTAAGGATCAAGTGTAAATCACAAGGACTTGAAGTCAGATAAAGAACGCTTTTAAATTTATATTTGCCTATGATGAGATAATAAGGTATCTCTAGTTTCTTACGGAGAACCGCTTCCACTTTCTTCGCTGGAATCGACAAAACCACGCTATCCAGCCAATTTGTTATCGTTGCAATAGCAGTATTTTCTTTGGATTCATTATCGGGCACCAATTTGACTACAATCACCAAGTCATAAAAAAAACCTACGATATGTAGGTATATCTGATCTGGTCTAAGCTCAATAGACTGCATGGGCATATCTTCTTAAAATTATTTATATACATTCTTTATTGTATGTATGATTGATCAAACTCGTCCTCCTATATGCGGTGTGCGTCTGGATGTTTTGTTTTTTCTACAAATGGATGAACCTACAGTTTAAAGCCGCCTCCATTGAGGTGCTTTTTCATGCCGAAAATACTCTCGGAGATTTACCATCCGAGGGACGACCGCTCGCTCTTGATATAACTACAGTCTTTACACAAGAGCGTGATCACTGTTAAATAATAACAACAATTGATTTTTCGAAAATTCGCTAATTTATTGATAATTTGGTCGTGAATACTCAATGCAAGCACGCCAGTAGCAAGTACAATCTCCTGCATTGTCAAATATGGCCTGGCACCGTCGGAGCATACTTTCCATTAGTTTTTCTGCATATTCTACCGGAAAAGACCTCCAAATTTTCCGAATTTGTCGAAAAAGTTGATCTAAATTACGTGGCTTGCGTCTGCGAAGCTGCATTTTCATGAGAGCCCACACATTTTCTATGGGATTTGCATCCGGTGACTGAGATGGCCAATCTAAAGTGACAACTCCGTTTTGCGCCTTCCACTCACTACACACTTGACTCAGATGTTTCCGATCGTTGTCCTCTTGAAGGATCCAGCTTTCATTTTTCTTGATATACCATTGCTTAGCAGATGGTAACAAAGCCTTTTGATATATTTTACTCATTTTTTCGGCATTTAAATTCTTGGTAAATAAGAACAAAGTTCCGAAATCTTTGTTTCAGAAACATCCCCAATCATGGACCTTCATTGGGTGTTTAACAGACCGTTGAAGCATCCTACTGGTGGAGGTTGTCCAGGCGTGTTTGATGCTCGGAAATGCCCAGAAGGAGGATTCATCAGAAAATGCGAGTCGTTCCGTAAGATATGTCAACACCTTTTGCTTTCAATTTCACAGCAGCTCCACGTAAAGTCAAAGGCAGATCTTTCGAGAACAATGCGAGAATTTTTGTCTCGTCTTTTTTTGAGACTTTGCTTGCACTTCCGCGGTCAGGAAAATCATCAACGTTACCGACCTTTTTAGAGCGATTTATCCACTTGCTAACGAACTGCTTCGACTTTCCCATATATTTCGCAGCAGCAGTTTGCGTTAATTTGGGTACTTTTTCATGCAAACAGCACTCATTTCGAAAAACCACTCAATTGAAGACCCAATTTGACAGACAGCTGACTTTTTACAAAAAGCATGAAGGACTTAGGTACCCTCTATGTCATAGAAAAAGAAACAGGACGCTCTTATTTTTTATCTACGTGTAACAGTGACCACGCTCTTATGTAACAGACTGTAAGGAGATTAAAACCTAACGCATACTTTGAAGCCCATACCAAACTTCGACTTGCTTATATCAAATGGAATAGTCTCCACTTAACTGGAACAAAGAAACATTTTATTTGAACTTTATATTAGTAGACCAAACATACAGTACTCGCCAATAGTGTGAAAGTTCAACTTCTATCTTTTGCGTCCAAAGCTCATTGTCAAGGACCAAATTTAAACTGATTTTTGCGCTGTCACTAAATTTCACGCGCTAGCATCGATACCCATCCACTTATAGTATACATTTCTATGTATGATACAAACGTATGAAAATAAACAGACGAACATCATGGATGAATGTGCGCATATTCAAATTGAACTTGAAAACTGTGCCTAAATGTTATCTGCACATTTGCAAATATACAAACAAGCTGATAACTTAAACATGTTTGCCATTGAAGTGTCTGATGAAAATTATAGCACGCCTACATAGACTAATTTTAGAAATAAATAAATAAGTATACACATAGATGTAATCAGGAAGAATATTAGCAGTAAATGAATCAGTGGCAAATTCGAATATGGATGAATACAATTCAATTCGAAGTGGCGCTAAATTAATAGCTCTTTCGGAAGACTTATAATTTTTGCAAATCACGTCGTACGTCAGTCAAAATTGACACTTTGAACTAGACAAAAAATTCCATCACTCAAAATCATTTTTTTTTTTAGTAAAAAGGTTGTTGGTCAAAAACAAAATTGGATGGTTAATTTTGAGCCACCTTGTATCATGAAATATTCATCAAAATTTAAATAGTATAAGTTGAACTCGAAAGCCTTGAAGGTTGACATAAAACAAGTTGAGTATGACATATGAAAATAATGTTAGTCTATGTCATGTTGTGGAATTTTTTGAAATTTGCCATTTTGTGAGAAATTTAGAAAACGAACGTTGCTTTTAAAAAATGATTCCAGCGTATGAAAAACGATTTAAAGCAGAGTTATATGTACACACCCAAAAGGTCAAAAATCTCACGTGCATCTGCCGCAAAATACTTGAAGAAGTTGAAGACGTTCATAAATAAATTGGCGCAACGACATACCGAAATTAAAAACTTTGACGACTTCTCCAAAGGCGGGGTCCACAAAAAATGTCTCTCCAAAGCAAGATCAGAAGATCATTGATTTGCTTGTGAGAAAAAAAGAACTTATCGTTGCGTAAAGCTGAAGCAGTTTTAAGGAAAAGTGTTGTTATTAATGTATCCAAATACACGATTCTGGACGTTTATGTGACGAAGATCAGGCAAATCACCACCACGACCACGTTTACAGGACAATATCCTTTTCATGAAATTTTCCATAACCGAATTGCAAAGTGGCTGCCCTATGCCTCGATAGCCTCACGAATTCCATCTTTGAGGTCTTGAATCGAAAGTCACAAGGTGTTAAATCACAAGATCTGGCCAATTGTGATCACCTCTTCGAGAGATAACACGGTCCAGAAACTTTTCCCATAAATCAATGGTTTCGTTGCTTGTGTGGCACGTAGCGCCGTCTTGTTAAAAATAAACGTTGTCCAGATAAATACCATCCAATTCCGGCCATAAAAAATCGTTAATCATCTCTAATGTTGAACACCTAGCATCTGTTATTGGAAAACTCTTTATAATGAAAATAGGAAAATGGTCCAAACAGTTTTGAAAATATTCCGGCAATAGTTAAGCAAAAACTCATAGGAAAACAAATATGGACGCTCAAACAGCTATTTGGCTGATTTGGACCCGATTACCTTCACTATTCGCGCAGAAATTAACACAAACTATGCGAAAATAACTAACCGCCGTATCCGAATGGGTTGGTGCGCAACTACCATTCGGAAGTGTTCGAACATCCCTACAAGAAACACCAAATGATAAAAAAGTGTTTTCTAATAGTGGTGGCCCATCGGCAGGGGGTCTATTTCTGTCATGAAAAAGCTCTTCGAGAGCCTCGAAAAACAGTCTGGCTGAATCGCACAGACTGGATATAGTCATGCTGTAAATAGCCGTTAAACAATTTGGTAACGAGGATGTGGCAACGAAATAGTGCGGAAGCACTAGTTTTGGAATCTGGACGAATCACCACTCCGCTTGCGAAACAACATCCAGACGCACACCACAAATAGGAGCTATAGACTATGAATTTTATTGAATATATTCCCTATAATAAATATTCGAAGCCCATACAATGCAGTTTGTTAGAATCGAATTGGTCAAATAGTTTCTAAGCTATGCCGGTCACACTTCTATTACACAGACTGTATATAGTTTTTAAATATATTGTAGATAGGTGAATTATAGATAGATTTCGACTTCAAGGGGGTGACGCACATAAAAAAAATTCCGTGTTCACCGTGAAGTTGCAGAGACAGAGTACTGCCAAAACAAAAACAAAAAACCAAATTAGATACAATCTTATGTAAAATCGATCGCTGAGAGTGATGTTTTTTTCATGTATCGGTCGAGATATCGGTCAATGCAGCAATGAGTATTTTTATCTTAATGCGAATAAATGATATAGCTATTAGAGAATTTTTCATAAATAAAATAAGTTACACAAGATTCTTGAGAACCAAATCAATCCCGAAAAGATTATTGTTTGTTGTGGTTTGCATTACAGAGGTATAAATGGTCATAATTTTGAAAACTGAAAATGAGACCAAAAAGGGCTATCTATGATGAGCGTACATTTAGCGTATGAAGCCATCACTTATTGCCAATTTTGGTAACCGAATGAACACAAAAAATGGGTCTGTCAATTGGCTGTTCATGGAATAAGACTCTTTAAAACTCGTTCCCATGACAGTCGGTTCTACGTTACCGGAACGAGTCGGATTTATATCCGGCCAAGGACTGCCACTTCAGCAGCATTCTCTATGTATGTATGGGGACTGTTTATGCTGCTACAGCAACAACTACAACAACTCTTTAAAACTTCATTTCATGTGAGATACATTAGGTTATTGCCCTATGCAGATGAACCAGCTACAATAGACTACTTATATAAGCTCGTTATTATCTGGTCATGGTACTCGTAGTATTCACTTCTTCACCCGAATGACAAATGAATCCACATACAAATCGGTTTAACTGTATCCTTCTCTAGTATTTTCATGTTAAATATTCTCTTTCATATTACATGCAACTAGTTAGTTAAGCAATTCCTAATTTAATTTTATCTGGTTAATGAAGTGATCGATTAGAGGGTAAGGAAGAATAAAGCCCACAGCGGGGGAAAAATACCATGCAAAGATTCCATTTAATTCGCTATTAATTAATTAATTAGAAGATGTGCGGAAAAAGTTCTACAGCGGTATAAATAGGCAACCAAAATTCAAGGCAAGAATTTATTTGTATGTACGTGGTGCACATTGAGGCGCTCAAGGATATTCGGCTGTTGCCGGAACAACCAATAGCTGGTGTAAAAGCTGATGAAAGCAATAATATAATTACAACATAATTACTTAATGAAATATTTATTGACAGTCACATTGCTTAAGCGATATGGCGGGCAAATAAACAGAAGGGCTCAAATATTTGAAATAGTTTTTTTTTTTTATTGATTATTTACGGAATCTGAGTGCATGTAAATACCTACATATGTACATACATGTATCTACGAATATTAATATTAAATTAAATGCAATACATTTTCTTATTTTTAGGCTTGTGCAGCAAATGTTTCAAGGTTTATTTGTGCGTCACAGATGCGAATTTTTTAGCCGTTGTTGTGAAGTATCACGTGCTAAAATACATCATTCCGCGTGGAAGATAAGTCAATAAATGTGTAAATAAAAAATATTCAAACGAAGACTTCTTTTCAATTTTTTACGAAGCCACAGAATGCGCAAAAAAATATGGCACTTCGTCTATAATTAAGTGCAAACTTGTTTAAGGCCGAAGCCACGTAATTAGCGGCAAGTAAGTTATTACTGAGCTTTAAAATGCTTTTTTGAGTTTTTTAATTGGGCAATCTGTCTACGTCCTACAGTTTGCCGCCGCCCCCGAACGGTAAATGGTTTTTATGAGCAGCCTCTTCATTTCCGAAATACACTCGGAGCTTTGCCACTGCCTACCGAGGGGGAGGACCGTTATTAGAAAAAACTTTTCCTATCAATTGGTGTTTCACGATCGTGGCTTCGAACCCGGTCATTACAGACTGGTATCCATGCACGAATATATTCGACTACGGCAACCACAAATTAATAGCTCTATAGTATGTTTCACCATTTGTTTATTGCTTTCCGTTCAGCGACGATAACTAAAAATTAAATTTAGTTTTACTTGTTCTCGGCTTAATAGCAAAAGTGAACGGATTATTGGTATCGGTCCTACTCCGCACAGAGGACATATAGTCTGGTTCACTTGAATAGAGGCAATAATGTTTATGGAATAACCATTTTATTAAAGCAACCTTATTTGGTCTAGTAACACAAGGGTTTCTTATTATTCAAGTGAAGAAATAAAATAAAAATGCATCAAAATATTATTCCACCTAACGGTATTTCGCAGTAGTAAAGCTTCAGCAATTCTAATACATATTGTTCTTGATTTATTGGTTCACTTCAATATATTCACTCAGTTTGCCTACATTATTTGCGCATTAAAACTGTGAAAAGAAATATTTTTTTAAGCATTCATTGTTTGCTCGAAAACTTCTTAATTCTAATAAAATGGGGGAGCAGAAAGATTTAACAGATCGCAAAAGAGGACAAATCGATATCTTGACCTCAAAGGCACTTTCAAATCGCCAAAAAGATTGGTCGAAGTCCAAATGTTGTAGATCTTTATGTGATCAACAGAAAGGTGATGACAAACCCGCAAAATTTTCAGAATTGCATAAAATCCCGCCCTTTAAAGAAATGGCAAATATTGCAGCCAGCAAATCAACTATTCGAAAAGCGCCACATCTGAAGCATAAAAAATTATAAAAAACCATCTTTGAATAAATTTCGCATAGAACGCCGTCTCGATTTTGTAAGGGTCCACATGGCTTGGAGTTCTGGTACAAATAACGATCCCGGTGAATGCAAAAAAGTAGTATTTAGTGACGAAAAGAAGTTTAAACTGAATGGGCCGGATGAATACAAATGCTATTTCTATGACTTAAGAACGGAGGAAAGGGACTTGAGAAATTTCATTAGGCTATCTGTAGAATTTTACAAATACATTCAACATTCATCAACGTATTTACGAAGTAATTTATAAACAAGGTGGCAGCACAAACTATTTAGATTTAAATAAAAAAGGTAAAAAAAAATTCCTATATTATTATTTTTTCTCTCTATTGAATTTGCGAAATAAAGTTAAGATGGAATAATATTCTGATGCATTTTTATTTTCGAGTGCAGTCTTCACTTGAATTATTAGATACCCTGGATTACTAGATCAAATACGGTTGCTTTAATACCCATTTTATTCAAAAAAAATGATTACCTCTAACCAAGTGAACTGGGCTGTATGTTGAGAATGTAAAGGTGGTGGAAAGCCAAAATACTCAGCAAAAATTCTAGTTCATGAACTGGTATCTGATAAAAGTCATACCAGTTAGTGAGTGACTAGAATTATTCTATACACCAACTTCTCTCATAAGCTTTATTAATGGAACCTGCTATGACTGGCCTTAAAAATGGATTCGATCCAAATGGAATCTCGGAAGAAGCCCGGTTTGCTAATTTATCAACCAGTTCGTCACCTTGAACACCACAGTACGCCGGTATTCACATAAGTTAAAGCCTCATTGTCCCTTGCAATAGAGTTTAGCCTCAACTTACATTTCTAGATTATTTTTGAAGAGGTGCGAACGATTTCTAAGGCTTTTAGCGCAGCTTAGCTGTCACTGTAGAACCTGATTATAAGCGCTCGCCACCTTTCGCTAATTGTCAAGTCGGCTACTTTAATTATTCCAAAGACTTCCGATAGAAAAAACCGTTGTCATTGTAGCTAAAGCAGTAAAATATCTGAAGCTATTATCCAAATGTCATGCAGCCCTAGAACCTTTTGCAGTCTTGGAGCCGTCAATTCCAATTGGAAACAGATGGAGTAATAAAGTGTGTTTGAAACCATAAAATTGTGTTTATTTTTTATCGAGCCGCAAAACTTAATTAACCTCCTAGTACACGGCATGAGACTTCCATGCGAATCTAAGCGGCTTAACAGGGCAACTCGGGCTCTTTGCCTGCCAGTTAATGAATACACCTTAGATTATCGATCCTCTTACTGCGGCTTCTTTACTGTGTGTTCTTTTTTTTTTGTTTTTTTTTTCGCTGACAGAAGCAGAAACGTCCAATCATCCATTGGAAATATAATATTATAATAATAAACTTCAAGAATTTAATGAATTTTTCAAAACATATATAACAGAAAAATAGAATGCCATAAAAACACTAAAAATAGAAACATGTACTTATTTGGCGTTTTTCGCGTTTTATAAGATCAAAAGTGTCAAACAATAAAATGCGAGCCATAAGTACCGTAATAAAAGTTAATACAAACAACAAGACAGTCACAGTTTTACTATCGCAGTGTGGTTTCGAATAGCAACGAACTTTTGACCCAACAGTTAAAGAATAAAAAAAATTGTACAAATTGGGGGCATTCAACTGAATTGTACAAGAGTGCAATAAACGAAGAAATAATGAATATTTTTGGAGAAAAACGTTCAAAATTACAAAACTTAAGATGACGATGGTGACGACAACAGCTGCTCCTGTCACTCAGCAATTACATGCACTAAGGAGCCAACGGTGCACACGATCGCCAGTAAATTGCTTTGGAATTGCATTTGCAACTCAAATAAAATGACAACCATTTGTGCATAAAGGTGCACAGCATACATAGGTCATGCATACATACATACATAGTTGTAAGAAAGCAGACACAAGCACACATACTTTATTGGGCATAAATAATACATGGAGACAAGTCTCCTGAAGCGCACTATATATTTCATTCCGTACTACACATTTTTTGACTATCTACGAACTAGTGTATAGTGGATGCTTAGTGGGACAGTTGGTGTTTAGTTTTCGATCAGCAACGTAAATGGCTCATGCTGTGGCTGCGAAAGCCGAAGAGTAAAAAAGCAAAGCCTCGTGAGTTGAATATAGTTTCTGATACATTAGGATGGGTAAGTTCGAAAAGCTTTGGAGCATGATGTGGTTTTTCGAATTTATGAACATAAATTGTGGTAAGGCTTTAAATTTAATAAATTACTATTCCTCTTTTTTTAAACTATAGATAATGGAACTTAAGTTATAAAATTCAGGCACATATAAAAAAGAGCTTTATAGCGTTTTTGAATGAAATAATCCACTGGAATCAAGAACGCGTGGCTATAAATGCAAGGAGTATAACAAAGTTTCATAACCATAGCGCGGAAACTTATAAAGTTTTTACAATTTTTTGCTTCTTAGTTAACTTTAATAT
The DNA here is from genome assembly GCA_037575425.1 of Anastrepha fraterculus. Taxonomy (NCBI): domain Eukaryota; kingdom Metazoa; phylum Arthropoda; class Insecta; order Diptera; family Tephritidae; genus Anastrepha; species Anastrepha fraterculus. The sequence goes on from JAYXIM010018739.1 coordinate 13,236, forward strand.
TTTTTTTTAAATAAAGTTCATTTTACTACGACAATCATACAAATCCCAGTTACAAACATTTTGCAAGTAAAAAAACAAAATTAATAAATTTTCTTCATAATTTAAAACCTTGTCGAAGTAGCCGAATGGGTTGGTGTTTGACTACCATTCGGAATTCACAGAGAGAACGTAGGTTCGAATCTCGAAATTTCGAAACACCAAAATTAAGAAAAACAGTTTTCTAATAGCGGTCGCCCCTCGGCAGGCAATGGCAAGCCTCTAAATGTATTTCTGCCATGAAAAAAGCTCCTCATAAAAATATCTGCCGTTCGGAATCGGCTTGAAGAAGAAATAAATATATTGTCAAAAATTGCCAATAAGTTCCTGTTATACAGTTATAAAACGCACTGAACGATCCGAATGGCGATGGGAATCGATTTATTCGTATTTTTCCATCTGTCCATCCAACCGACCGTTCACACGTGGATCTAGTGAGAGATGTGGGATATTATCGAATCTTGATAAATATGTTGCATTTAAAATTATCGAAATCTCGCTCTAACCACGTCCACCTTCCATAGAATGGTAATTTTTAAGTTATCAAAAGTGTAAAATTTGTGTAACTAGTGAAGAAAATGTATTGAAATCAGCGGAAGAGCAAAACATTGTTGGAAAGTGGGTGCGGAATCGCCTACTTTCAATTTAATATATATACTTATGTAAAGCTTGTGTTTCCCCGAATTTAGACATTTCTATAATCTTTTCTGCCAACATAATTTATTAAAATGAAATGGCGAAACCAATAGAACCAGTTGAGTAAGTGTTCCAAAGCTTTGATAGAGATAAGGGATAATTGTCATTTCGTAGATTATCACCACCATATAAGCCATGTAAAAGTAGAGCAGTGGAATAAAGTAGTTGGCAGAAAACAGATGAGAACCAATACAATGCCATAACAAACTAGTTCTCCGCTTATTCTAAACTAGTTCGATTTACTGCATAGCAGTACACATACATGTGTACAAAATACAAGTGTGAGTGTGTTGTGTTTATAGCCATGCAGTAGTTAGTCCAGCAAAACGGCAGGCGGCGGTAAGTCAACAGCCAACGGCTGTCTCCAGGAGTCATTGCAATCGAAGCCAAGTCAAGCTAAGCTAAGTAAGATCAGTAGCAGCTGCTCGAACAATTGCGCCAATGAGTCAGAGAGGCAAGCGCACAGCGCGACATGCAGTCCATACAAATATTTGCGTGCTGTGAAAAGTCACCAACCACAGCAACAAAAAAAAAAAAAAACTTATTTATTCACTTTGAATACGCTTTTGCGTCTTCCGCATTCAATTTGCGTATTCCGACGGTTGCTAGCAAAGACAAAATTGCATTAATCAAAACAACAATAACAACAACAAAAGAAGAAGAAAACATTAAAATGAAAATTTGTCCTTCAGCAGTCAAACAATTTATTCTAAAGTTCAATACACCGCTGAATATAGCAATTTAAAAATTTTCGTTTTGAAAAGAGCATTAAACAAATAAACCATTATATGAGTCGGTGGTCTGCGGCTCGTAATTCTTCCACCACCATCAGCTTCACGCAAATTATAACCATTGATTGGATTTCACTCATCTCATTCATCCGTCAGTAAGTTGTTGTTCGTGCGGTGTTTGTTTGCGCATAACTTGCGAAAATTTCAACATTCAGCGATGAAGAATCAGTTGTTAAATGAAAGAACCCGACCAACCGATGGCTACGACTCTGTGTATAAAAAAGGACGTCGCATATACGCAAGAAAAAATTTAAAATTTTGCCTAAAATTTAATCTCTTAGCTGAACTGGAAAATGAATATTGTGGACCTAGAAGTGACTTTTTGGAAAATTTGGCAAATCACCCCGACAAAACGATAGCATATCAACATTTCGACCAGCTTCATCTATTTTGTTTTTTGTGTGTTTTTAATATTCATTATTTTTTTTATACACGTACATACAACTCATTGACTAACAAAACGCTTATAAATGCGAGTTTCAAACTGTATTTCAAAATTAGAAAAATTACATAAATTTTACATGCTAATTACACGGTTTCCGATTAAAATTTCTCGAAGTATTTTTGGTATGCATATTTATAGACCATTAGACTTTAGTAAAAGTGCAAGTTTGTAGCTGTTGAAGAATTCCGTTGATTTAAAAAACAAAAATTTTTCTTTTTTTCTCCAACAGAAAATGAAGAAAATGCGCAACAACGCTGATAAAAAATGTATAATACTGATACATCAGAAGTCTAATTCAAGTTTTCCTCAAACCGGTTTTCCACAAAAAAAAAAAGAAACAAATTTTGAATCCGCTGATACAATTTTTAAGTATTTCTTGTGTAGATCTTTTAAGTGGCTATTTTGACGAAGAAAATATTTTTAAAAACTATTTTTATTTATAAGAAATCAATTTTTGGAGGAACTTTCAAATAGGCTCAGCTCTCGTAAAACTTAATATTTTTTCGAAATATTTTAGCGCAAGTCTCGAAATATAGTACCATAATGTATGTAGGTATATCCGAACTGAAATATAAATCCATAAGTTCTTCCTCCATCGAGCTATGGCTGGCTAGAAAATTTGATATGTTTTCTAGAAATAAACATTTATATACGCGCGGATCCCAGACACAGCGTGGTATTGGGGCAAATATTTTTGCGAATTTCCTAGAGTAGAATTAATTGCCTCTGTCTTATATTGGAAGTTTTTACAGGCAGAAAGATTTTCTATAGCCAAAATGTACTTTTATCGTAGCTCACATTATCCTAATTTTTCTCATTTCATTACCCTTTTGATCTATTCGGATACTGGCGCCTATTGCCCAGATTTTTCACACACAGAATCCCAGAGAATGGCGTCTGTAATCAGCTATCTATCTCTAAACTTAATTTGGTTCCCTTTTCATCGAAACATCCTGCGAAACGGTGTTGATAATAAGTTTACCAATCAGATAGAGTTCTTTGATAATCTCCAGTTCGTTTACTTGCACCGCCTTTTAATATTTCCATCACGAAGTTAAAGAGCAGAAATAGCAGAAAAATTAGCGTTAAAACTTAGAAAATTAAATGCATACTTACATGTACCTTTCAGACAAATAACTAAATTACATGCCTGGTAGAATTTTAAAATTTGTACCCGATACAACTGTTTTACGAGCTAACAACACAGCGGTAATACCGGTCGCCCCTCGGCAGGCAACGGCAAACCTCCGAGTGTATTTCTGCCATGAAAAAGATGCTCATAAAAAATATCTGCCGATCGGGGTCGGCTTAAAACTATAGGTCCGTCCATTTGTGGAACTACATCAAGACGCACGCCATAAATAGGAGAAAGATGGTAAATCTGCATAAGAAAATACAGCAATTCTATGTAAAAAACAAAGGGGAACATTTTTGCGGAACAGTTTAACCCTCAGACTCCTCAAGAGATGGTGCGCTTTATCATTTTTGTTGAAAAGGGCAAAAGATACTCACAACTGGTGGATATAACGGGTTAAAATGTACTACACAAATATTTGTTGCAAAGTTCTACTATAAGTTTCTTAATAAACCAAAGCTAAAAATTCAAATTAGTTGAAATGGAACTTTTTGCACATTCTTATAGTGAAACAGCATAGGAAACTATGTATACATTTTAGAATTATGTATAACGGCACAGTAGTTCTATACAAAAATTCATCAAGAAATGGGTATTCTTGATCCTTTTCACAGGAAGGGGCCAAAAATTCTCATAGCAGAGAGATATAATGGGTTAAAATATACCACAAAGTTCTACTATAAGTAACACCAGAAATAAGTCGAAACGGAAAATGTGTAAGGGTTGATTTCGTTAGCGTGTGTTAAGAAAATAGTTTTCAATATACTTATGAAGGGGTTCTTCAATGATCGAAATAACGCATTACAGATATGAAGAGAAAGAAACGCACAATCGATAAATATCGGTCACACTTTTCGATGTTACATACAAATTAATATATAACAAATTCAAGCAACACGTAAAATGTATGCATCAGTTTGCTGGTCCAGGCATATACATATACATAAGTATACATGCATACATTCAACAATACAAGTAATCCACCCACAGTGCCGCTTTTCCCATTATACCTACATATCTCATCTGTCCAGCTACTTTCTTCGCTTTATTAGTTGCATTCGCAAATAAACGAGCAATCAAAGCTAATAAATTTTCTTAATTTAAACTGTGCCGTCTGACTTTTGCCCACTTATTTATAAGCTTGTTAAAAACATCTACACACATTTTAAGTACCTACTCTTCTTATTTTCCAACTCATTGTTTAACGTATTATCAATCGTTTGCGGCGATCGTCTGTATTATTTATGGTATTTACAGAAAAATTGTAAATAAACAACTTTGAGCACATCGCTGGCTTAAATGAATTCGATATTTCACCACCACTATTTAATTTGTAGTTAAATTAGAAATTAAACAATTTCGCTAAAATAGAGGTCAGGCGAATTCATATAAGGTGATGTTGCTTGAGCAGCTGATTTGTTCTGTTTTTTTATTTCGTTTTGCTGGTGTGAAAGTCAAAGTGATCTGTTTTGTGATTACTCCAACACTCCTTGTATGAATTCGGTTTGGTAGTAGTAGACGAATTGAGGATTTTTTTCTGCCAACCGCATACTAAAATTAACAGAAAAATTCAAAAAGATTCAGGTTAGCTATAAATTGTACTTCCTATTTTTTTAATTTTGACGTGTAGAAACGAAACAAAAGCGTTTCCGTTAGTACAATCAGGCAAAGATTGAAGGAAATCAGTCTTCAAAAACCTCTTCTGACTGAAGTCCGATTAGTATGGGCAAACGAAAATATGAATCGTGCACGGATGAATTACCTTTTGTTGTATGGAATTCCTCGAAGAAAGTTTGGATTGGTAAAGGCACACAATTTGTTCAACGGACTATTAAACATCCGCATGCTTTTTTGGAAAAGGATTGGGTACTTAGACCGTCTTTACATAAAATCTCAAGGTAAAGTAAATGATTGTTAAGGTCTACGAAAAATCTTTATGGACCGAATGTAGTGGACTGAATTATTCAAGAAGATAATGACTCAAAACTGTGGAGTCAACTTTGCTCATCTTGGAAAGTAGAAAGAGGACGTGTTCGAAAATTAATACTTTGAAGCAGAAATGGGCAATCAATGTCACCTTTAGTAACATTGAAAACAAACGAGAGAGCAAGAATTAATATTCTACTTTCTATAGACTTAGAGTTGATCAATAGCAAACGTAGTATATGTAGGGAGGATTGAGGGCGGACGGCATATTATATAGGTATATAAGACGTCATATAGGTATTAAAGTATATAGCAAAAAAAAGTCAAGATTTTAGAAACTTCTTTAAAATTTTATGGATGAATATGTTTTGTGAAACACTGTAGAGTTTTGTTCCCACGACGGTCGGTTCCAGCAGCAGCATTCCCCGTACAGGTATGAAGAATGTTTATGCTGCTAAAACAACAACAAAATTTGATTTTTTCATTTTGGCATACATTTTTTTAACTTTCAGATAAACAAATATAATTTTTTAGGTCAATTTAAAACCAAAAATTTGCGTCCTTGACTGGAGAAAAAAGTTCAAAAACTATTTTTAATTTTCCATATTACTCCAAACATATACATACCTATATACAGTTATGTGAAAAATAATAGGGACAGTGCCTACCCAAACTTACATTATATTTACAACCGAATAAAAAATCGAAAATTCTTTCTTGTTTAAACGATTTATTTTTTCTTAAACGGTAGAAAAAAGATTAATAACAAAATTTTTGCTATTCCTATAATATATTTTGTTTTTTTTTGTGATTTTATAGGAATTTATATAGTTTAACGTGTGAAAAAAAATAAGGACACTTCATGAAATCTTAAAGCTATAAATAATTTAAGTAAAACTAAATAGGTATTTTAACTGCATATTGTTGCATAAAGCCTTAGTGCCATATTAGTACTTTGTTGCGGATCTTTTGTTATCCAGAACAGCAGCACATCTTCTAGGAATTGAGTCGACCAGATTTTGACAAACATGTACCGGTATTGCGTTCCACGCATCCTGAATAAGATTCCAAAACTGGTCGCAACTTGATGGACACTCTCCCCTGATTGCCCTCTTAACTTCGTTCTACAAATTTTCTATGAGATTCAAATCAGGGGATTGTGCTGGCCATTCCAAAACATTGATTTTATTGTCCTGGAATCACTTCTTTGTGGACTTTGCCCTATGTTTTGGGTCATTATCCTGCTGGAAGACCCATATGAGTGGCATATTTTATTTGGCATACGGCAGCATTGTATTTTTCAAAATTTCAATGTAATCAGCCGATTTCATTATGTTCTGGATGCGATATTGAGGACCCACACCATAATAAGAGAATGACCCCCATACCATGATGCTACCACCACCGCGTTTGACCATCTTTAAAGTATATTTTGGATTGAATTCTTGATGGATGGGCCTTCTTACATGCTGGACACCTCTATCGGAAGAAAACAAGTTTACTTTTGTTTTATCGGACCACACAATGTTACGCCATTTTTCTTTAGGCCAATTGATATGATTTTTAGCAAATTGTAATCTTTCTTTTATGTTCTTTTTGGATAACAATGGCACTTTTATCGCACTACGGGCTCTCAATTCCTCACCGATGAGTGTTTTTCGAATCGTTGATGTGTCAACGTCAATGTTTAAATCATTTTTTATTCGTTTAGATGTGATAAATGGATCTTTTTTTACGCATCGAGTAATACTTCTCTTTATAGTAGGTGCAATTTTTGGTTTTCTACCACGGGTTTCATCTTTGGGAATCCATTTAATAGCATTTTCGACCATAGTTTTTGAAATACCGAGCATTTGTGCAATTTTTCTGTACGAATTTCCGTTTTTACTTAAATTTTTAATATTATTTCTAGTAGCGTGGTCGCAGTGCGTATTTCTACCCATATTTGCTTGAAAAGTTACAAAATTGCAATTTATTTAGCAATTAATGTGAAGCTGTGAATTTGTTTTACGCACTTACTTAAAACAAACAAGTCTCTCTAATTTTTAGTATTGTATTTTTACCAAAACGAAAAACTGTCTTTATTATTTTTCACAGCAGAAATCGCGCACTTCTTAAAGAAAATAATTTATTATCTAAACGAAAGAAAAATACACACAAATTGTAACGGGATTTCTCAATGTCGTTTACAAGCTTTGCTATACAACTCTCTTTTAGCACAAATTCTTTCATTTTACATGAATTCGTAAACACAAAAAACAGTGAATACAACTGTCCTTATTATTTTTCACATAACTGTACATATAAGTGCATCCGATTGCGCGGATTGCTATAGATTATCACTAACTAACGTCAGTGAGTAGCTCCTCAATTTCGTTTGCACATATTTTTAAAATACTTTCGAGAAAATTTTGAGGCATTTTATTCTCAATAGAAAACGAAAACCTAAACAGTACTACTCTTTTTCAAATACATATGTATAGTATTGTACATACATACATACATCTAAATTCAATTCCAGGTTTCGCTCAACAACTAAACTTTTTATAAAAGTCACCTATCAAACATTTATACACACATACACACTGCGCAGTTCATAAAAGTTGGAACAAAATAATCTATATATATAAAAAGAAGTTACATTTCCTTGGTAATCTTATAACTCAAGAACGGGCTCACCTATCCAAACCAAATTTTTAGGCTTTGTTTGGACTATTCAGTAGATGGTTTGTGTTTTGAAATTTTAAGAATCGGATACCAGGGTCTCAAGAAATAGGCCAAAACATGAACCCGGGTAACCCTAGGATGTGTTTGTACAATATGGGTAGCAAATGGGACCTGTTGATGATTGCTATAGTATAGAGTATTTTTAATGCCCCTCCGTAACTAGGGTCTCAAGATATAGACCAAAACGTGGACCTGGATAACCCTAGGATGTGTTTGAACCACATGAGTATCCATTGTAAGTTGTTGATAAATGCTAATGAAAGAGGACTTTTCTTTTCGCTGGGTAACTAAGGACTCCAGATATAGACCAATTTGAAACTCGCCTTCAGGTTAACAGATTGCATTCTTATGTACTACAACCAGTTAAAATGTTTTTAAAAATTCAGATCCGTTATCTACATATATTTCTCGAACTTTACGGATTCAAGGTCAAATATACCATAGAGCTGGGTCTTTGCTACCATTCCCAGATGGTGACCATCAATTTTTGCAAATATATTTTATTGGTGATGAGAATCGTGAATTAGATCAGCGCTGTGCAATTTCGACGAATACGAGAAGATCAATCGTGAATGAATTTCAAACAATGTTCCATCAACACAATGAATTGGTGAAATTGTTCAAAGTGGCACTCGATCTGATGCCCACCGATGGCCACAAAATCATAATAAAAGCCGATAAAACACAAATTGGGAGCACGCCAGACGATTCAATGTACCAACGATTGATGAAGTAGCTATTGTTGTGGTTGTTGAACAGTTTCAGCCACGAGATATTGTTTTGTATTGTAGAAATGAGCAATTACAACGTATTTTAGAACTCCATCGCTGTTATGATGCATTACAATACCCCATTTTGTTTTGGAGAGGGGACGATGGCTATCATATCAACATACCAATGATAAATCCAACAACTGGTACATACACATTTTATTTTTGTTTAAATATGATTTTTAAATAATTTTCATACGCTAATTAATTTTTGCATCGCAGGTCAAAAATCAACGAAAACCGTCAGTGCGATGAATTTTTATTCGTATCGATTAATGATTCGCCCTCAAGAAAACAATTTTATTTTGCGATGCAATGAACTTTCGCATCAATTTTTTATCGAATTGCAAGTCATTTTGGACGCAAATATAATAAAAAATTGAATGCTCCAGGAGGAACTGGAAAAGCATTTTTAACTTTATTTATTTTAGCATAATTTATTTAGGGTAAAAAATTGAAATGGAAATTAAAGAATCAAAGTTTAATTACAAGTTTTTATCGGCTCTTTCACCTTACCTGTATATATGTAGGTGAATGAAAAAAATCAACTAATTCAACTGTTTAAACATTTTACGAGTTCTATAAAGAAAACTTAATATGAAAAATTTCTTGCGATATAAAAAAACATTTTATGTATGGTGGTGCGAAGCCCACTGGGTAATGCTAGTAATACTATATATTTACATACATTTTATAGGTGTCTAAGTGCACAAAAATAGTACGTCCAAGTACTCGAATATACACAATAAAGTTAAATCACTGGCTGTCTATAACTCACCTAAGAGCCTAGTGGAGCAATTGCACATGCGCTTGCAACTAAATATGTGCATATTTATTCCAAGCACTTAGGGATGCAAAAATTGCCAACGTTTTCGGTTATAAAAATAGCAACATTCAATGAACTCTGAACTCGCCTCGAGTGCATAGTATGTAGCAGTGATTGTATGCAAAATAATGGAACAGCTGCAGCGGCGGCAATAATAGCAAAGCATGGGGGAACGTAAGCGGCAACTGTGTAGCAACAATCAAGACAGCTAGTAAAATAGTTTATTTCCTAGCTGCTCTTTCCTGCTGCGCTGCCTCGAGCGTAATGAATGACCTTAATTTGTAATTCAATACGCAAAGCGGGCTAGCTAAAGCATAGGCTGGGATAGATACAAACAAATATGCATACATACATATATACTCGCATATATACGTATATATGTATACATATATACACAGCAAGTGAGATGCGACCAACGGCACGAAGCCATGATAACCGTCACCAAGTTAAAGCTATAAGTGCAATGGGAGCGGTGAGTGGGGAATAGAAAAAAATTATCAAGCAACCAAGAAGCGGCGCATTGTAAAGATGTCGGTGACGCAGGCGGAATAGGTTGTGTGTAAAGAGAACGAGAGAATATATGTACATGTAAGTAAAAGTGAAGGCAATGCAGTCTTCTAGAGAATGTCAGGCAAGCTGAATTTACACTTCACAATTTTATTACAAGTGTAGATGCGATAGAGCGAATGCTAAAGATGCCTGAAGCTTGTTGAGTGTCGTGATAATGTACGAGTACATATGTACATACATACATATGCACGCAGATAGAGAGCACAGAATTTGCATACATAGCAACTGTAGACAGTTAGTAGTACATGCTGTTGACAGCATACTTGACAAATATTTAGTTACATACTTGAAAAATGGCATACCTGTATATTTCCAGAACGTATGTATGTATGCATATGTAGAGTAGTGGGTGCGGGGCGTATGAGTAATGCACTAAAGATGAAGTAGTACTAAAAGGCGGAGTGACTATGGAGTTATAATGCAATTCAACATTAATATAAAATCATTTTAAGGGGGGCCTCTACTGTAAAACTTAAAAAAAATCGATTTTTTACTTTTTGTTGAAACATACTCAGAAACAACTCCAGAATGTTCCATGAAAATCTTAAAAAGAAATCTTGAATAGTTTTCAAGTTATAAAAGTTTTAGCAAAGCAGGTATAAACTGAGCGCTCGAGCGGTTTACGGTCATATACGCTTGATAATGCGCTTGTTTAAGCGTGTTTTTCTCGAAACCACGTTTTCAAAATTGCCCACATCACAGCTCCGTGAAAAATTAACATATCAAGCTCAAACTTTGATAGTATATTTTTAACAATATTTACTAGTTTTTAAAGCTATGGTGGGAAAAAATTTATTATTTATAACCCCTTTTTTAATAACAAAATGACAACAAAAAAATGTCGATTTTTTAAAAAACTTCAAAAATTTTACACAAAAATTTTTTTTGCAAGTAATAGGCTTAACAACTAAAAATAATGATATATAATAAAAAAAATTTGGTTTTTTTCATTTCAGATTTTTTTTAAATGCGCGACAGTGTGGGCAGATTTCAAAAGGCGTTTCGGGGGAGCGGCTGTACAGCTGCCATTTTGAAATGAAAATAAATTAAAAAAATTTTTTTGTACACTCAAGACCTGTGTTTATGTAACCCTAAACTTTTTTTTACTAATTAAATTAATACAAGTATGAAAACAAAATCCATGAAAATTTGATTTTTACAGTAGAATCCCCCCTTAACGGCTAACTGTCAGACAAGATCAAACAAGCCCACATCCATATTAGGAATGCCAATTCTAGAATTGCGGTGCTTTTTTTAGATCCCGAACCCGAAAACTTTTAAATATCAAATTGAAAAAAAGAAAAAAAAAATTTCTAAAATTATTATAAATTTTTTTAATAAATTTAACTGCAATAAAAGATTTTCAATTTCCACGAAACTTATTTTAATTTACTTACACTTTATGGTGTAAATTGATTTGAATTAAAATCTGCATCACGAGTTTTTACAAATAAATGAACTACTTTTGACGAACTGTGTAAGCTCTTGTTGTTTAGAAATTTTTATAAATCAAGCTAAAAATATCATTTCCTAGTGCATTTTAACTTTCAAAAGTGTCTCCTATTTGCACTCCCATTTACGATGTATGCGCTCTTAAGTCACACGGTTTTTAAAAACGATTTATGACTCTAAGAAACGGTGTATGACTCTAAGATTTGTTTGTATTTATAACTAAGCAATTTTTAAAATCAGCTTATCTTAAACTTTAAATGGCTTTATTTCATGGAATGTTTAAATGATTTCAGTTACTGAATGTTTACCCATTTAAAAAAGTTATGTTCCAAGGTCAGTCCCGGGATTAATCTTAAAATATCCCGATATCACGGGATCAAGGGATCAAAATTTTCCGCTAATATTGAGATCCCTAATCCATACATACTATACATACTCATGTAATCATGCAAATGCATTTTCGCTACAAACTTGCTTGCCTATGAGATTGTCTCGCCCATCCATTTACATATTTTTCGATTGCTTGGTAAGTACTTCGTCTGCCTGTAATCGAATTTCATATTTGAATGCCATAACATGCACTTCACTATGTATATCTCTTTGTACTTAAGTGAATACTAGTTGAGTGGCAGCTCTATCTGTAGCTGGAGTCGTTGCGGTGGCATGCAAATCGACTTGAGCTGCTTTCCTTCAATTGAAGACGAGCGCTGATTAAATTGTATGCGCCGCAGCACGCCAAGGAAAAAAGTTGGTCGCATCCAAAATGAGCAGCTAATGAAATTCGTTTGACTTTTTTATTCATATTACCCTCAGTATTCAATAAAGTTGTCAATTTCCTGCGTGAAGGGAACGGCGTTTAAAGGACGTTTTGAAGACAAAATCGAAACTTTAAGTGAAAAATACAGAATTTTTAATAGAATTAGCATTACCCAATTTTTAAAATACACCTAAGCATTCAGTAGTAAGTTCGGAATAGATATTTGTACAGCTGTGTGCAAACAATAAAATATTTGTCCTAGTAATGTCAATATTAAAAAAAGTTATTTATACCGTTATAAAATAACCCCCAGATAATTTAAAAAATATTCGAATGTTAAAATAAGCGAAGACGATTTACTCGTTTTCCAAAAGTACATCGAGTACTCCTCATTAATATTTATTACGAAATTGTGAATGTTTTAAAAGTTCTTAAATAAATTTTCAACTTTTGCAGGGTCACTGTAAATTTGAGGATTTTGATCTATCGTTTGAAGTTTTCTTTCGAAGGTGAAAGGAGTTTTTGTAACACTTGGCTGCTAACTTTAATATGAAAATACTGTTATATAGAGCCTAATTAGCAGCCTACAATATGTCAACAAATGTGATTTTCAAACTTTTACAATGTTTATATAGATGCAAGTTAAGGCAGAACCTCAGCCCGAGGTAAGGTAAGAGCCCATTGGTATAGAGAGTTTGGTATCAGGTTCATATAGGCTCGCGTCCATACTAATGTACATTTCTAGAAATGTTCCTGGTGTGGGAATTTGCCTAAGAATTTCCTGCCAAACTATATTTCTTTAGTCCTCGATTCAAACAAATACAGTGCATATGTGATTTTCTCGCTTGCGCTTCTCGATATACGAGTATATCCGCTTTCCATTACTTTTGACGATTCGATGTAGAAATATATATATATATATATTTTTTTTTTTTAACTCAAGCTTGAAGTCTACTATATTTATATCACTAAAAAGTTTTGTCTTTAAAATAGGCATTACCAATCATTTTGTTTTAATCGAAAATACTTTCTCATTGCTGGAAATATATATTTATTATTTTATTTCTTGAAGGCTTGCCTGTGTTGGGCAGTTACCGCAATCCATTTCGATCTCCAATTCATTTTCTTCTTCTTCGTAATTGACGCGACAAGCGCTTTAGCGCTTTTGGACTTAAGTTCGGCTGGTCGTTTTTTCTACATGCTAATCTGTGCCTGTTGGACATACCAAGTGAAGCCAAATACGTCTACTCTGCTATCACCAGTAGGTGATATCGGATCGAATACCTTCAGAGCTGGAGCATTTACATCTATTCGGACAAGATTATACAGACTATAAGACACTATGGCAATAAAATGGCTTTGCCAAAAAAAGAGCAGTAAGAAAGAGTTCCAATAGTCGTAGATGATACTCCAACTATTTCTCTTTCAAATGTGTGCTCAAACAGGTTATGCCTGCTAAATGAGGACATATCGATTTCAAGCTCCTGAATTAATTATTCTATTGGGTTGGAGAACATAGAGTTTTTATATTTTCTTTTATTTTACAACGATTTGTTTGCTGTTTGGCAAAGTGTAAGTATTCATCCGATAGAACTCTTTCTGCTCTACAAAGCTATGTTAATTGTACTTTTGAGTTTCTTAATTTTTTATTAGTTTTGGGGCTTAGAAATGGAATGACCCGGAGGCAAAAATGAACATTGTCGACACCTGCTCTTCTTTGCTTTTCATCGAGGTCAAAAAGCTACCTGCGACGTGTATGGAGAAGGTATCATAGGCGAGTCTACAGCACGGAAGTGGTTTGCAAAGTTCGAAAATGGCGGCTTTGACGTCGAAGACACGTCCCGCAGTGGAAGGCCAGAATTCGATGAAGAACGTCTCAAATCACTTTTGAAGAAGAACAGTCTCAATAAAACGATTCTTAATCGCCTTCATTCAATGGGATTTACCGAAAAATTGGGAAGCTAAGTGTCTTACGAGCTCAACGAAAAACAACACAAAAAAACAGAGTTGCCTTCGAATTTCTTTTCAGCATCTCGCCCGCCATCGAGCAAACCGTGCTCACAAACAGCGCTTCTTGTACCGAATCGTCACGGGAGATGAGAAATGGTGCTTATATAAATTAATATGAATTAAAAGATGGAGTGAGTGGCTCCAGAAGATACGTCAAGGTCGAAAGTCAAGCCGGATCTTCATCCAAAGAAGATCATGTTGGTGGGACTGAGAGGGCATGCTGCACTGGGAAATGGGCAAAAATAATGCCACGGTCAACAAGGAACTCTACATTGCCCAGCTACACCGCATGAATGAGACTATTCGACTGAAAAGACCTGATCGACATGGCCAAATCATACTACTTCACGACAATGCCAGGCCCCATGTTGCACAAGTCGTCAAAGCCGCACTCCAAGAGCTCGAATAGGAGGTCCTTTAGCATCCGCGGTATTCTCCGGAGCTTGCACCGACCGATTACCATATTTTCTACTTCCCGTCAAACTAAATGAAGGGTGTTACCTTCGATAACAAAGAGGTGCTTAAAAACTGGCGCAACAACTTCTTTGACACCATACCCGGCGATTTTTGGCGGAACGGCATCAACAAAGTGGTCGAGAGTTGGGAAGAGGTTATAAACAGAAACGGCGAATATATAATTGATTAACTTATTGATTTAATTATTGTTTCTTGTTTACATAAAAATCTTCGGTAAAAGCGCTACGAACTTATTCCCCGATGTGAACTGGCACTTGTGGCACAAGAAAAATTTACCTAGGTATCTCCTTAATTTTTTCAAGAGATCTTGCTAAGTTGTTTATTTTACCAACTTCTTCGTTTGTTCCAGCAATGGATGGCAGTTAATGGATTGCATTACATTGGTTTGACATGAATTCTGAGCGCATCAAAAACTAATAAAACAAAAAACAGCAAAGGCTGCTAAGCAACGCATGTTCACACGTTCATCGACATATCGACATATCGCCTGTCTGTCTGTTTTTTACTTAACTGTCTACAAGCGCATGCAATTAAATGCAAGACTGGCATTGTCTTAGGAAGACAAATGGATAAGTGGAGGTGCACATGGAGGTTCACACGAATTATTTTGCGTACTTGGTGCATATGTAGTAGTATGTAACTAATAGTATAAAAAGAAACTTAATATTGCTTTCCTTTTTCTGTAAACTGACTGTCTCGAAATTAAAAGATATCGATTGTCTATCATTCACAGGCACCGCTCCGCTGGAGAGCTGGAACAGCAGGTACTTTAAGTATTCATAAATTGGCATTCAAATTCTTTACTCAATGCTTCGAAGGGGAAAATAAAAGCATGCAAAATAGAAGGAAAGTTCCGAATGAGGACGCGAGACGCATTTGGGGTTGTGCTTCTCAAGAAAAGAGAATTCTGAAATAACAAAGAACTGAGAAGATGAAATAAAACAAAGAAGCAACAACAATAAACAGTGCATTTATTACTCCAACAAGAAGATGGAGAAAAACTTAAGAATGAAATTTCTTAAATCTGCATTTAGAGTCAAACCTGTTATTCACAAATTTATTAATTTTATTATTTTTTTTTTTTTTTTAATAATTACAAGCGATAAATTTTCACAAGGTTTTGAAGAACCATTTATTGTCTGGTGATGGATAAGAAGCGTATAAAGCAGCCTCTCGTATAAGATATGCAAAGCGTTATGAAATAGCGAAAAAACAACAAACAACAAATTAAATGTAATAAAAAGAAATTATTTTAATTTAAACATGATTTTAACATAAGAAACTACAATTATGATGAAATACACAAAAGTCTTACGAAATAGCGATGAGTTCAAACAAACAAAAAAAAAGCCAAACATTTTTTGGCTTCTCATTTTAAACATAAATTTACTCCAAAAGTCCTAACTAAAAACCATAAATTTTGAAAATGTGCATCTTGATTTGTTTCGTACTGTTGTTGTTATGGTAGCAGTAAGAGAAGCCGGCTTCAGTTAAGATTATATCACCGGTCGTATTCGTCTGGCTCATCTAAGGGTAGACCCAGGAAACATGCTGTTTCGACAGGTTGGGTCCAGAGGGAGAGGGGTGTTAGAAGAGTGGGTTTTAAAGGGCATGTGAAAAGGTGGTTAAATCGTGCGGGGTGCCGTCACATGCGGGACATAAGTTTGGCATGTCGGGGCCAATTCTGGATAAGTAGGAGTTTAACCTGCTACAATATCCAGAAGGTTATAGTGCCAGTGTTACCGGGTATCACGGGGAAGCTGGGGCTCTTCTTGGTGGTGGTTGGACTCCGATTACGGCATTCACTGGGCGGAAGCTTATGAAGGTGGTGACGGTATCCCGATGAATGTCGTATATTGTCTGTCTAAACACTGTCTCGCCCAGTAGGTGTATGTTTGTTTTGTCCTGGATCTCGTCGGCCTAGTGTAGTAGGTGTCTCCTGGCGTGCCTGGGAGGCGGCTCTGGCTCAAGCAGGTGTCTGCAAAGATGAAACCTACGGTAGCACCCTAACAGGAACTACTTGCTGAGCAGTTTGTTATGCTCCTTAACAGGCAGCATATTGGTCTCGTTGTGAAGGTGTTGTATTGGGAACATCAGGAAATTAGCCCTGTCTAGTGAAAAGTCTTGGTTCGTACTCATTTTTGTAGCTTGAAGAAATTAGAGTTCATTTACTTTTAGTAGAAATGCATGCAGTTTTGTTTATGTGGAGAAATAGGCAGCACGGTAAGGGGGTAAAAAATTATAAAAAATCAATGAGTTTTTAGGAACTTCAAACTTGCGCTTTATTATAGAATTTAATAAGCTATAAACTGCATACGAAAAATATTACCAGAAGTACAATTCCGTGGAATTGCGACGAAAAGTTTGTGGAATGTTTCGAATTTTTGTTTTCGAGATTTTGTTAAACCATGAGCTATACTTGTATGAACATTACAACAACAACAAAAAACACAAAACAAATCAAAACTGGTCAAAATGTAATGTACTATGTATTTATATATTTCTTACCAAGAGCTTTGGGTCCTTCACCAGCTGCTAGCCGATTTAATATTGTACTTATTGTTTTAGTTGTTACTTTAACCGTCTTTCACACTTTTTTCTTTTGGTTTCGATTATTCATTTTAAGAGAGATTTTTAGTTAAGAGTCATAGAAAGCTATACCAAAATAAAAAAGCATTTAATATATATCTCTTTGATTTTACTATAAAACTAATTCTACCTTTATTGTCACAGGATATGTATCCATGCACCTCGAAGGTCTATAATTTACTCGAATTATTATATATTGTAATGTGTAGAAAAAGTCTAATGAAAAACAATAACCCCTAAAATCTACCAAAAAAATCGAACGAAAGCAGGCTTGACTGTATACAAATAACGGGTGATATTTTTGCTATTAAACCAAATTTACATTATTGGACATCAAACCACCAACACGCTTACGTAGAGTGCGAACTGAAGAAAATATCGCAGCCGTATCGGCCAGTGTTAATGATGACCATCAATTATTGATTCATCGCCGTTCGCAGCAATTGAGCCTCTGTTACTCAACAACGTGGACAATTTTGCGAAAGGATTTAGGTGTGAAGCCTTTCAAAATACAGATGGTGCAAGAATTGAAGCCTACCGCAACGCAGCATTTTTGGTGAATGGGCTCTTGGAAAGTTGGCAAAAGATCCATTTTATCGAAAAATTGTGTTCAGCGACGAAGCTCATTTTTGGATAAATGGGTACGAAAAAAAGGTCACAGTTTGGTGCGGTTTATGGGCTGGAGGTATCATTGGACCGTGCTTCTTCAAAGATGCTGCGAATCGCAACGTAACTGTGAATGGTGAGCGCTACCGTGAAATGATATCCAACTTTTTTTTGCCCAAAATGCAAGAGCTTGACTTGCATGACATGTGGTTTTAGCAAGACGGTGCCACATGCCACACAGCACGCATAACAATGGGCTTGTTGAGAGGCGAGTTCGATGAACATTTTATTTCACGTCCAGGACCTGTCAATTGGCCACCCAGATCGTGCGATATAACGCCTTTAGATTATTTTTTGTGGGGCTATGTTAAAGCTCATGTCTATTCAGACAAGCCTGTTTCAATTAACGCATTGGAAGACAACATTAAAGCATTTATATGTGAGATACCGGCCGAAACATTGGAAAGAGTATGCCAAAATTGGACTAAGCGGATGGACCATTTGAAGCGCAGTCGCGGTCAACATTTGCATGAAATAATCTTCAAACATTAAATTATATGGACTGTACTATCGATTTAAATAAAAATTTAATGCATTTTTCTGAATTTTACGTGTGTTATTTAAAAAAAAATTTCTTATAGCTCTTAAAAAATCACCCTTTAGTTGGAACATTTATTGGCACTTAGCACGCCAGCCAAGAGCAAGAACAACAAATTTAACAAGAAAATTTTGAAACTCGAGTTAGTTAAATACTGTTTTTTTTTTTGTTTTTTCCCTCCTTTTTGCTAAGTTATCTACTTTCATCAGCCGTAAAGGCGACGCAAAGCGTCATGGAGTGGTTGGAAGCGAAACACTTTTGCTAAGGAGTTGCCGAGACAAAGTGGCGAAATTGCACAGACGGCGCCGACACGTCAATGTTGTTGGATGGATAGCTAGATGGATGGATGGCTGCAAGCGTAAGAAGGAGAAGAAGGAAAGGGATATGCAGCGATAGTGTTCTGAAATGCAGAAATGAAGGTGGCTCTGGATAGTTTTATATTGCAGATACATGCATATGCATGTATGTGTGCAGTGTAAGTGGAAGTATGTAGTTATCTTGTGAACGCAGCAACTCAGCGCCAGAGAAGCTGTTCAATTGTTGATTTCTTTGTCTGGCAAGCCACACGCAGTGGATGCAATTTCATGAACAACAAAAGCAATAAACACGAATCATGCATACACGTATTCATATACAATACATATGTACATCTATGTATAGTTGCATTTAATAAAATTGCAGTAAGTGTTTGATGTTTTCGATTTAGTAGAACATTTTGAGCAATCTATATATATAAAAATGAAATGATGTTCGTTCGTCCGCATTTTTTTGGGCCGATACGAGGCCAATTTTATTCGTTCTTTTTTCATATTATAGGGATCCACTAGGGGAAGGTTTTTAGCAAAAAAAAATTTCTTTTAAATATTTTCTTCATATAAAAAAAAGAAAAAATCAAAATATTGTCCAAAACAAAACTTGCTCGATTGTTAGATTAAAGTAAGTTTCGAATCGACATTCATTTTATGTGTACAACTTTTTTTGAATTTTTTGTATTTGTATTGTGATACAGAAATGTATTGTATACAGAAATTTCAAATGATTCGAATGAAATTTTTTTTTTTTTTTTATTTCTTCCATAAAATATTACACCTGTCGTTAGATAATAAGTAATTTGATTTACAAAAAGATGGAATGAGAGTGATATTGAAGGGCCAATGCCCACAAGCTCATTTAGAAGAAATATATACATATGTATTATTTAAAAACAATGGGGTTACAAACAATGACATATACGATTAGTTGACAATTGATTACAAGTATTTTGCAAGATCTGTTGGTGTTTGACGGTTAAGCCGACTTTGGGTAGATTTTTCTTTATTTGATAGTCTTCTCATCATAGGATTTGTATGCGTTAATAGTCTATTTAGTATAGTATCGATGTCAAGGTCGCGATGAATATCTGCGTTAGGTATGTACCAAGGTGCATTAGTTAAGGTCCTAAGTATTTATGAAAATAATGTTTCAATTCAATTGAGCAATGGAAATGAATGCGTTTGCAAACGATGTTTTCGGCTATGAACAAATGTTGGAATCGAATGAAAAAGGAAAGAAACGCGAAATGATAAAAAAAATTCTTGGAAAATTTAAAATGAATGGTGCTTCATTGGAAAAATTCAAAGGTAATAAGAACATACATAAGATAAAGTTAGAAATCGAATTTTTAGATTTATTTTGTTTATTTCTCATTTTTTTCAGAAGTACACCACACAACAACTCATTCCAACTCTGATTTTGAAATCCTGTTGGAATTGGTGATCGATAATTTTGTCACTATAATGGTCAATGGAAATTTGCGTGTATCAGACCCTGCATATTATTTACCATATCAACTTTTTATGGAACATATGGACCAAATGAATACAAAAAAATAATTTAGTTTTGTTTTGATTTTTTGCAACATTTTGGTTTTCAGTTAATACAATAAAAACAATACTGTTTTTTCGTGAACACAAAATTCTAAATTTATTACGTTGTTTGCTTAGAATTTTTTTAGAAAAAAAGTAAATTTTTTGGTTTTGAGGAAATTTGTTTATTGTTGCTATTTGTGGAAGCGTAGATATTTGTGAGTATTTGACTATAATCCTAAAAGTTAATGGAATACCACTATGACACATAGAAAACATTTTTTCAAAGGGGTGTTTTTCGAAAATTATAAAAAAAATTGTTTTCAAAAATTTTGAAGAAATAAAGTAAAATAAAAAAATTTCGAAACCATGAAATTTTTTCAAAACCAAATTTTCCTCAAAAAGATAAAAGAAATTTCTTCGAAGAGGTGTTTTTCTAAAATTACAAAAAAAAAAATTTCAAAAATTTTAAATAAATAAAATAAAATAAAACTTTTTCAAGAGTATGAAATTTTTTCAAAACAAAATTTTCTGAAAACCAAAAAAAACTAAAAAAAAAATGGTGTTTTCAAAGCATTTCATATTCCACTATTAAGGGGTTACGCCACTCTAGCTACTGTAAAAAAGCAGTTTTTTAAGGATTTTTTTACATTGAAAGAAAGGTGCTAGGAAAAAACTTTTTAAGTATATTATTAAGCATGTATTTAAGTGTAATTACAAATATTTTTATTGAAAAATATTACAAAATGGCGCCTTTGGAGTGAATCTCTGAACGCGCCCTGCGAAAAAGGCACTTCACGGCACGCAGTACAACTGACGTAAATGTCAACCTAAACCAAATTAAAAAAATTTTTCTAAATCGACGTGAGTATAGCTGTAGAAATACGTACGGGATTTTAGAAATATTGAAATTTGTGTATTTTGCAGATGTTTGAAGTCAAAAGTAGAATTTTTCGTCTAAAATGGAACCGTTAATTGTTTATAAAAATTTTTCTAATTAATTAATAAAAAAATCCGTACGTATTTCAGTGCGGAATAATGTTCTAAAGATCCTTGTACAATTACAAGTGAAAATATTAAAAATTGTTTGAGTTATGCTGCTTGCAGTTTTGAAAAATCACGTTTTGAGATAAACACGGTTTAAATTTGAATAGTCGGTTCAGAGACGTCAGAGGCGCTCGCGCAAAAGTGCGAAATATTAGAGATAAACATTTTTTTCACGCATAGGACTTTTTGTTTTATATTCTAAAGAGTTTAAAGCATCTTTTAAGCAAAAAAAAAAAATTTCGATATTTTGAAAATCCTAGAGTGGCCTTAAGGGGTTAGGAAAGAGAATACATTTTTTCGAGGGGGTGTTTTTCAAAGCGGAAAAAAATCTTTTTTAACAAATCAATTTAAACTTTTACAAAAGTATGAAATTTTTTCAAGAACAAAATTTTCTCAAAAACGTTAAATTAAAAAAAAATAGTTTTTTCAAAATATTTAATTTTCAGCAATTAACTGAGAAGAAATTTGTTAGAGCGAAGTGTTTTTCAAAACTTCAAAAAACACTTTTTAACCAAAAAAAATAAACCTTTTTTCAAAAACAACAGGAATGATAACATTGCCTAACAATTTCTGCACTTTTGCACAGTCTAAAGAGGCATTGATACAGAGTGTATTTCCAAACATAGTTCAACATTACAAAAACCATGATTGACTCAGCGAAAGAGCAATTTTAGCTGGGAAAAATAAGGACGTCAATGATATAAATTCAGCTATTTTAGATCAAATACCTGGTGACATAGTTGCGTATAAGTCAATGGACACTATTACTGATCAAGATGATGTCGTAAATTATCCAACTGAATTCTTAAACTCACTCGATTTGCCAGGTCTACCACCTCATAATTTACGATTAAAAATTGGAGCACAGGTTATTATGCGGCGCAACATTAATGTGCCACGACTTTGCAACGGTACCAGACTCGCTGTGAAGAAGCTAATGGGTAACATTATCGAAGCAACAATTTTGAAAGGGAAGTACAAAGGAGAAGACGTTTTGATACCCAGAATTCCACTGATTCAGACGGATTTACCATTTGATTTCAAACGTTTGCAGTTCCCTATTCGCCTTGCCTTCGCTATGACAATTAATAAGGCGCAAGGACAGTCTCTACAAATGTGCGGTATTAATTTAGAATACCCAATTTTTTCCCATGGACAATTGTATGTAGCTTGCTCACGAGTAGGCAAACCATCGTCATTATTCATTTACGCGAAAGATGGAAAAACCAAAAACGTTGTCTACCAAAAAGTGGTCCAAAAAATTCGAATGAAATTGTATCAAAGAATTTGCTTTGTTTCGTATTAATTTTATTCTCTTTCAGCAAATCATTGAATTTTTCGCCTAGCGAAGCGGGCGAGGGTACGCTAGTACAGAATAAAAATTCAAAAT
>JAYXIM010018742.1:0-17847 GCA_037575425.1 Anastrepha fraterculus
GATCACCTCTTCGAGAGATAACACAATTCGTAAACTTTTACCGTAAAAGATCAATGGTTTCGTTGCTTGTGTGGCACGCAGCGCCGTCTTGTCGAAATTAAACGTTGTCCAGATCAACACCATCCAATTCCGGCCATAAAAATCGTTACTCATCTCTCAATAGTGCAATCCGTTCACCAATAACACCTGTTATTGGAAAACGCTTTACTACGGAAAAAAGATTGACCCCGACACAGTGCAACAAAACAAAGCCGCACATATAGAGACACAAGAAGACGAGCCTATAGCATGAAAGCTGGCTACAAAAATGGTGAGCCCAGACGTGGGTGAATAGAATTGATCCTTTATGGATGCTGTTCTGGGCCCTCCCGAAGTAATATATAGAAAGCTGTTCCGAGAAGGGGGTCTTCCCAGAAGGAGAGGAGGGATCGTTTTAGTGGCCACACCCCACGACCCAATACACAACGGCCGCTGTAAGTGCGAAGGCATTTTGAAGCCTACCTCACCCACCAAAAACAACAAAAAAAAAAAAAATAATCAAGCATGAAAAATATGACAAACAGAAAATTATTGTAAAAATAGTTACTTTCATTTCGTTATAAATTTTTTATGTACAACATCGGCTTTAAGTGAATGAGTTGTTCGCTCACCATTAATAAATATATAAATCCATTAACAACTCTGCATACTAAAGGCAGAATTTTTTACTTTGTGTATTTGATGTATTTGTAGATCGAATCAATTTCAAGTGATCCAAGTATTTTGAAAATCGTTTTTTAGTTACTGTATTTGTAGGCTTGACTACAATAAGAAGTAAACTGCAAAACTGTTGAAAAAATTAATACTTTTCAGATTTATACTGTGTTGAATATTTTTTTTTAATATATCTAAAAAAAATATATAATTTTTTTATTAATATTTTAATTTAAATTATTTTATTAATATTTAATTTTTTAATATTTTTTTTTAATGTTTCTAAAAAATAATCATATTTTTTTACTAATATTTTAATTTTAATTATTTTATTAATATTTAAAAAAAATAATATATCTAAAAAATATTTTTATCAAAACTAAAATAATTTTTAAACACACATTTTAATCTAAAAAATATTTTTATTAAACATAAAATAAATATAAAATTAATAAATAAAATTATTTTTTTTTATTAAAAATTTTTTTAATAAAAATATTTTTATTTTTAATTTACTTATAATTTATTTTTAATCAAAATATATTTTTAGTAAAACTATTTTCTAGAAATGTTATTTTTTAGAAATATATATAAAATATATTATTTAAAAAAATATGTAAATAAAAAATTAGATCATTTTGTAGAAATGTTAAAAAAAAGTAGTTTACAAAACTTTAAAAATTAACTAAAAAAAAAGACCTAATTTATTAAAAACACACTTTTATTAAAACTATTTTTTAGAAATATTATTATTTTAGAAATATTAGTAAAATAATAAAAATTAAAATATTTATAAAAAAATAAATTTAATTTTTTAGAAATATTTTTGTTTTTTATTTTTATTTTTAATAATAATATTTCTTAGAACAAAAGATGTTTTTAATAAAATAAAATTTTTTGAAAAAAATAATTTTTAGAGTTTTGTAAACAACTTTTTTTTATTGTAATAGTTTTAAAAAATAAATTATTTTTTTTATTATAACTTTACTTTTATTTATTTTATTAATATTTCTAAAAACTAACATTTCTAAAAACTAATTTTTTTAAAAACATATTTTTAATAATTTTTTCCTTTTAGCAAAAAAAATTCAATTTTAGATTTTTGTAAATATGTATATTAAGTTCTTAGCATTCAGAAATATTTTTTTTTCATAATTAGGAAGAGAAAAACATTTTTTTTTATATTTTTTTTTCTTTTTGGCAAAACAAATTTTTTTTATTTTTGTTGATAATTTTTGGGACATTTGTTTTACATTTTTTACTTTTTTGATTACTAGCATTTTTTTTTTTTTTTGCAAAAGAAATTAATTTTTTTTTTTCGTTAAAAACATTGTATTTTTTTTTTATTAAAAATTAAATTATTTTTTAGAATAAAATGTGTTTTTGATAAAAAAAAATTTTTTGGAAAAAAAATTATTTTTAGAGTTTTGTAAACTACATTTTTTTTAATACTTCCAAGAAATAAACTTATTTTTTTATAAATATTTTAGCTTTTATTATTTTATTAATATTTCTAAAACATAATATTTCTAAAAAATAATATTTCTAATTAATAATTTTAATAAAAATGTGTTTTTAATAAATTTGTTTTTTTTTTTTGTTTGGAAAAAAATTAACTTTTAGAGTTTTGTAAACTACGATATCTTTAGTTAATTTTTGCATTTAGAAATTTTGTTTTTCATAATTAGGAAAGGCGGTCAAAATTTTTTTTTCTGTTTTTGGAAACAAAATTTTTTTTTATTTTTGGTGAAAATTTAGGAAATTTTATTTACATTTTTTACTTTGTCGGTTAATGGCTCATCCAATTTTGTTTGGCAAAAAAAACTATTTTTTTCCTTAAAATCATTGTATGAATGTTAAAAAGAACCAAAGGTACATATTTCACTTTACACTCACTTTCTCACTTACAAAAAGGTTTAACATTGGCTATATCCCACAATTAGG
Organism: Anastrepha fraterculus; assembly: GCA_037575425.1. Classification (NCBI taxonomy): domain Eukaryota; kingdom Metazoa; phylum Arthropoda; class Insecta; order Diptera; family Tephritidae; genus Anastrepha; species Anastrepha fraterculus. The sequence goes on from JAYXIM010018742.1 coordinate 2,638, forward strand.
AATTGTTTACTTTTTCCTTTTACTTCCTGTTATACGCAAGCGTGCAAATACATCAATCTTCAGAAAAATGCACGGCAGTGTCCAAAATAGATACTTCGATCATTTGACATGAAATCGCTCTGGTCTGAATATTTGTTTTAAAACCAAATCGACTTAAATATTATTAATATATATGCTAGTAATAGTTTTTTTTACATAATAATAATATTTTCATATAATAATATTTTTTACATAAATTTTTTCTGTAAGGCCTGTAAAAATATTTTACTCATGGGCATCTGGAACTGATAAATACGTACATATGTATGCAAATATGCCAGCAAAGGTGGTTCGACAACTGGCCTCTCTGGCATTTCATTATGGGCTCTCTCTCTCTCTGTTAGCATGGGAGCAATACATAAATAAAATAAATAATAAATTAATTAAGAACTGATTAATTGGGCGTATATCCAATATGCATATTTGTTGAACAAAGAAGTTTGCTTGAGATTTCTTCCATTTACTATATTAGCAAAATTTATTGCGGTGCCAGAGCAGTACAACACTGCGGTAGAGCTCTTCCCACAAACCAACATAACTGTTTATATTTACAAATATCATATTTGTACTTCTATTTATTTGTATTCTTCTCTCACTCTAACTATCGCAACTATGTGTGTTTAAAGAAAATTCTATTTATACTTCTTTCAAGGACAACAATCAACTACATTTATATTTATATTTTAGCAATAAATATTTTCCATGAATATTTTGCCTCAAGCAGAGAAACTTACTCGCAGTGTTTGTGGTCAATTTACATTGCGGTTGTGTTCGGCCATTGAGAAGACAGAAGTCTCCTTTGCTTCTCTACGAATCGTTTTGTAACTGTACCGCTAGCAATGAAACCTTTTACTCAGAAAATAAATATAAGCGAAGGCCAAGTACTCAGCTGTGCAGCACAAATCGCCCAGTACACAAACATAAATTCTAAATGTTTACCCAACTAGCAAACAGGCAACTTAAAATGAAACTTAAACTAAAAAAGAAACAGAAACAAAAACTAAAGCGCCGCTATTTAAAAGATGCAAAAACAATGTAAATGAGAGAAGTGAGAAGTGAGTGTGCACGCCCTTGCAAATGCCGACAGTTTGTGAAATATTTCTTAAGAGAAAGAATTTTCTTCGCTCGCGGCAAGCAGCAGATATTTTAGTAATTAATCAAATCAAGCAAACTATTTGCAACTGAAAATAACAAATCAAGAGACACACCCGGCGTGCGTTGTGACGGCTCAACTTTTCTTGTTGTGGCATAACTTTAAGCGCAGTTTTGAATTTAAAGTTTGCTCAACTTCTAATAAAAATGGAAATGACGCAGCTAATCACAAATTTTTTTGTGCACAAATGCAGTAAATTAAAACTTTTTTATTGTATGACGGTATATTTTATCTTACAAATCATGCATACATACATACGTATATAAATATAATTGATGTACAATCACTGGAAGTACATTTCATTGGACTAAGAAGCTTAGAATATTTCTTTCGCATGCCAACCACCAGTAATAAGCTGCGGCGGAGTAGCAAGTAAAATTTTTAAATTTTCCCTGTGAAGCGATTTTTATAAAATTAAATCGTAAGCGATGTTACATTGAAGTTACCTAAGACAACAACTATAAAACTCCGCTTAGTACTTTTGGTGATTAGCGTAATTAGCTAAAGTTTCGCGGTTGTTGAGCCCACATTTGCACCAGGTGATGCGGTGGCAACCTAATCAATTATACTTTCTCTTAGGTTCCACTGTATGCACTCACCCAAATTGGTAGCCGCTCAACTACGAGTATATCAGCGCATTAAACTATCATTTATTTGAAGTTAAAGAGCGCCAAATTTTGACCCAGTGCTCTATTTAGGCAAACGGTCATAGGCTTCTGCTTTTGCTCACTGCAAGTGTTGTTTTTTTACGGGATGATGCCCGTGATGAGGAAACTCTCATGAGTACTGCTATACCGGCATAGCAGCATGCACGACTTGTAACTTTACAGCTACACATACATACTAAACACCTCCCCAGAAAGTATCACTCTCTCTGCAAGATTGCCAAAATGGTATGACTTCACGGGGCTGATAGTGTTAGTATGCAAAAGAGGCATAAAACACCTCTTGGTTTTATAATTATTTTTTCGAATACTCTTGAGATTTAATACATACTTCAATATTTATAAATTAAATAAAATGTAAAATGAAAGTAAATCCTGACAGCGCTCACATAAGTTCTCTGGCAGCAAAATGGTACTCCTAACACACATTTCTGTCTCTCTATCTCTGCTCTTACTTTCCTAATCAATTATATCAATGAACTCTGGCAAAAATTTTATCAGTTAGGTGCATATATGTATATGTATATATGTGTGTATGTCCTGAAGCATTATGTACTTATATTTCCACTGTTAGAATATGTGTATAAGTATAACAGAAGGAGTGTTCTTCTGTTTTTCGAATGGACTGTATCACTTGTGTGCAAATTATTTTTGTTAAGATTGTTTACAAGATGTGATCAGTCGTTAACGGTTTGTTGTGCTGTATTGCATTAGATCTTCTATTTCGCCTCATTCTTACTTTGGACGCATTTAAGTAAGCAAATGAGTTTTGTGCTTGGAAAAAATAATGGAAACGGTAAATATTTGGTGAAAGTAAAAAATTTTAAACGTTATAAATTTCGCTCAGTTGACCTTAAAGGTAAAATATTACGTGTAGATTTAAATAAAAAAACAATGGATCAAATAGCAAAATTAATCCAAGGTTCAAAGAATAAAGTCGGTAGTGCTATAAATGAAAAAAATATTTATTTCTTAACAAAAGAATTTAAAATAATCTTGTAAGGTTAGCAAAGCTAGCAATCGTAGTCGTCTCCAAGCTGGTCCATTTGAAAAGAACTCTCATTAACCAATTCTAATCGGATGAATGTGAACTTCACACTTAACTGCTCTTTACTGTTAACTGCTCTGTTCGCTCTCACAGCAGTCGACTCCCACTTGCATAACAACTGCACGCGATGCGTATGATCTTTGGTGTTAACTGCACTGGCTCTCACAGCAGCTGACTCACACTTGCATTGTAACTGCATGGGATGCTTTAAAGTCGTATGTGTGAGCAGCAGTCATTTCTGCTTAACTTACATATAATCATAACATACCGAAACCAAAAAATGGAGGAAGAAAATATAAACTTCTGGGAAGAAAACATACTAAACGCACACATCATAGCAAAATTAAACCTTTTTTGTCCTCAAACGAGCTGTGTTTGCGAGTGACAAGTCGGGCAGTTCGATAGAGGTTGGTACAAGCCAGATTAATAGCAAGAACACCCAGAAAAGTTCCGTTCCTGAGCTAACAGAACAAAACAAGAAAACTTCAATTTGCAAGAAAACACCTCGAGAATCACGCTATGGCGTATTAAATAAGAATAAATATGTTTGAAACTGACGGAAAGGGATCATATTGACGACCAACAAATACTACATAACATTTGATCCCAGATAAACGAAAAAAACAGTAAAGCTCAGTGACAAATCAATAATGATGTGGCGATGCTCTTCGGAAGAAAGAGTGTAGGTGGAATATTTCAGATAAAAGACGAAATGTGTGCGGTGAACTATGCGAGAATATTTGATATCGTTATGCTTCCCTAAACAAGAGAAAAAATTTCCGTAAGATGGGAGTTAATACAGAAAAACTAGCAGGAAATTTCGGAAAGAAGTGGTTCAAAAAAAAAACGTGAGGGTTTTAGAATGGCTGTCGCAATCTCCCTATCTTTGAGTAGAGCTCAAAAGGAAAATCGGTCCTTTCATAGCCACAAATTGGAACGAAATCTGGAAACAAAAAAAAAATTTTACTACTAAATTTCTTTGGATAAATACCAAATTTTAGTAAATTCAATGCATCGAAGATGGATAGAAGTCAAAAAACAGGGGGTGCTACCAAGTAATAAATTAATTTCCCATATGTGATAATTTTTCTTTGTTTTTAAAGAGTAATTGTTTGTGGTAAAAATGTGTGCTTCTATTGTTTTTTCCAGGGTATGTTTCTTTAAATCGATGAAGTTTTATTGTTGTAATGGCCTGAAAAATCTCGAACCTAACTAAGAAAACACACCTTTTTTTTTTGAAAATTAGCTTCATTCATCAACGAAATTTCCATTAAAGGCAACGCAATAACGCCGCTCTAACATTTCAATACCACTTTTGTAGAACCATTTATCTTTTGTCTCAGTTTTAGCGATAACCTCTTCGTTCGAGCGATTTTCTTACCGGTGGACATTTTTTTTAGGTCTGTGAAGAGTCCATAGTCGCTGGGATCTTGCGTGACTTGTCTTGATGAAACAAAATAGTGAGCAAACGAGGCACCCACTTTGAACAGAGCTTTCTCATAGTCAAATGCGCATACAGTATGAAGCCAACTCGTTTTCTTTTTGATATCTTTACGATGGGAGCTAACTCACGCAACTTCACTCTTCGATCGATCAAAACGATTTTGTGAATTTTTTTGATGTTTTCTAGACGCCTCGTCCACCTCATTCGGACGTCCACTCCGTTGCACATCATCGGTATCTCTACTACCAGCAAACCTTCGTCTTATTGTTGTTTCTGATGGAGCGCAGTCCCATAACACTTTTCGAGTTTCGCTTGAACGGTATTTTTTCTCTTTTTTTAGTGTAAAATTAAAACACGAAATTCTTTTTGATCCATTGGGCCTCTTCTATTCGCCATTTCCCCGCTCGCTATGTTTGGGCGAGAGCAACAACAAAGTTATCGAGTAAGATTCACCGCTAGCGGGTATGGCTATAGCTCATTAGACTGGTATTACGCACTGCCTTCCCAACACATGTAATTTAAGGCAGCCCTCTTCACGTTACAAAATATCAGAAGTTTTTTAAACTAATTTTTTGTTTTAATTGCATGAAAATGTTTGTTTTTATTATAAGGCCCCTTACTTTTCGCCAAGAGTTAGCAAGTGGCGAATAGATGAAGCAACTGGTACAAATGAACGTATGTTGGCAACGCGGAAAGAGAGCTACCTTAAATAACATGTGTTGGTAAGGCAGTGATTAATACCAGTGTAAGGAGCTATAGCCATAATCGCTAGCGGCGAACCTTACTCCATAACTTTGTTGTTGCTTTCGTATGCAAATTTTTCGTCAAGTTAATTGAGCACAGAGATAGCGAACGAGGAAATGGCGCCTAGAAGAGGCCTATACATACAGTTAATAACATAAATAAGTATACAGCTTTCCTTAATATGTTATCAAAATATTTTACACATGGTAATTGTGTACCTACTGGGATAACCTTTCATATGCGCCTGAATTTAGCTGTAAATTTTAGGTACCGTTATCCACGCTTTGCTTTGTCTTTGTCTTGCCAGCGAAATTTATGTCACAAAAATTAATATACAGCAAACGATTGCTCAGTTAGCATGACATTTAATTTTACGTATTGATTAAAAAAGTTAAAGCTATTAAAAAGAAAATAATTAAAGTGAGTATAAAAATTTTAGGGAAGTACGTTTTGTATTAATTTTTGCGACATTTTTAGCAATGGCACCAAGAGGAAAAGAGCTTTCTGATGCTTTGAAAAAAAACTGATTATAAAATATCACAAGGAACATAAATCATTGCGAGAAATCGGACTTTTCATGAATAAATATAAAAGTGCGGGAAGCACCACTAATAAAAAGCGTTGTGGGCGGCCGCCGCTCTTAAGTCCCAGAGAAAAAAGCTTAGCCGTAAGGAAAATCAGGAAAAACCCCAAAATAAGTGCCCCCAAATTGAAATCTGAAGTTGAAAATGAGACTGGAAAACTATTTAGCACCCAAACTATTCGTCGGGTTTTGCATAGTGCTGGTTATCATGGGCGCATGTTAGGAAAAAGCCCTTCGTGGGTAGTGTCAATCGGAGTAAACGGATTTCATTCGCAAAAGATCATGACCAAACGATTTGGAACCAAGTCATATTTTCTGATGAGTGTAAGTTCAGTATCTGTGGATCTGATGGCCGTGAAAAGGTTTGGAGAAAAGTTAACGCGGAATTGGATCCAAACAATATGACCGGCACTGTGAAGCATGGAGGGGGGGCTCAGTGATGGTTTGGGGATGTATGGCTGCGAACGGGGTTGGAAACTTGGTATTTATCGAAAATATTGAGGACCGATATGATTATTCAAATATTTTGAAAAATAATTTTAAAGAAAGCGCTACGAAATTGAGCCTTGGAGGAACGTTTATCTTCCAGCAGGATAATGACCCCAAGCACACATCCAACATTGTACGAGAGTGGCTGTTATACAATGTACGAAAACAGTTGACAACACCGTCACAGTCCCCGGATATCAACCCAATCGAACATTTATGGGAACACTTAAAGCGGCAAATACGTAAACATCCGATTAGAAATAAGGAACAACTGAAAAACGTATTTCAAGAGGAATGGAATAAAATACTACCAGCTGTAACTGAAAACTTGGTGAAATCAATGCCATCACGACTTAAAGCGATTGTAAAGTCTAAGAGTTATCCTACCAAAAACTAGGATTTGATTTTAATTATGGTTTTGATTTCACAAATTGATAATATGATGAACTGTGTACTTACTTTTGAAACATGAATTTTTAGATTTTTTTTAATTTTTAAAGTTTAATATAAAAAGCTATAATTTTGTTTCTTTATATAATTTTGTTATTATTTCATTAAATATGAATTTTGTATTTTATTCATGTAAATAAAACACAATTTTGTTATACCTTAGGTTGTTTGAAGGAATCGAATGGGGGAAATTGAGAACGTGTCCGGTGTATACTTACTTCTGTTACTAACTGTATGTAATTTCTGGCAGTGTATATATATGAGTAGACTAGTAAGCGTGTAAATATTCCGCTAATAAATAAAATATTTTAACTTTTTCAAATCTCCCACTAAAATAGAAAATTTTATGTAACAAAAAATAACTAGCAGCAGGTAATAAATATTTATTACGTAAATATGTAGCGCTGGTAAATAATTACCATGAAAGTAGCTTTTATTACAAATACCCTTTAACGGCAATGGATATGCAAATATACCAAATTACACTCGCATCTATCACCTATGAAATTTCACACGTGCACACCTTCCCATATGCACAGATTCGCGGAAACCATTTCTTTTGTAACTAAAAAAGTTTGATCTCTCCACTTGGCATAGCAGTAACACCTCCACGCTTTCAAGCATTCTAGGATTGTTGTGCGAAATTGAAGGCGAAGCAAATAGCCGTAGGTGTTGCAGCAAAAAACTTTGTGATACAAACTTTATCTAATTTTTTCGCTGTTTGCAATTTGTTTGGCATTTCCGCACCTCGGCGCCCCGGTTACTATTGGCACACGTACGCACCGGCTAGGGTGTAAAACTTATTGCAATGGCAAGTGGAATTTATAAGCGGAAAATATTTACGAGCATAAGCTGCGCAACGTCCGTCCATATAATCGTGTAGTGCATATGATGTTCGAGATGCGGGAAAGGGTATGGAAGCAAATGTGCTGTAAGGTGTGGTGGCGTCACATTTTCATCAACAAGCGAAACTAAACAAGTGATGGTGGGTGGGTAGTGTGGCGTAGGCAACATATGAAAAATATTGAAAAATAAGTTCAAAAGGCTAGAGGTGGTTGTAAAATGATTGCAGAGTTTTTTATGATTTCCTTGCTTATTCGTATTTGATCTGCTATCATCAAGTATGTGTCGATGGCTTATGCGGAGAACAAGATGAACAACATTTAAAACAAATGCCAAGCCAATTTACTTTGTTGTTTAAAACGCGAGTATATGTGTAAGAACCGTTCAGTATGAAATATCCAATTTGTTTGTTGCGAAGCAAAACTGTGCGAATTCGAGTAGGTTGAGGTTTGATTGTACTCCTGAGTTTTCTCATTTAAGTTTGATATTAAATTTTAAATTAACTCAATATTGGAGCTATACTTTTATACCCTACGTTTGTGCACAATACATTTCTGGCTGCCCACATTTGTGATTGCTTCATTTATTATGAAAAATTCATCGCCTACATCGCCCCAAAGTCACCGCTAACTCCTTCATCTGCCAAGGTACACAAAGTTGAATCGGCAATTGAAGAGCAGAGAATGTCTGTTATTGAAGAGTGGTTAGATGTTCTGACGAGAGAGTGATGAAAAAAATCGTTGAGTTGGCTGCTGAAACGGGAAATTTAAAGCGGTCGAGCACCGCAATTGAGAAGAAATTAACTGCTGTTGAGAAGTCATGCACTAAGGCTCAATATTTACGCAGTAAAATTGTTGCTGTCCGCTATCAGCTCATTCAACTAAAAAGCAGCGCTGTCGCTAAAGACGTATTGAGCACCGGTATCCCACAAACTGTTCTTGAGAGAGTTGGACTGTTGTTCTTGCCAAGGCATGCAGTGCAGCGTAACACAAAACTCCAGCACTACGTGAAGTGTACGGAAGGTGAAATGTAAAAGGAAATATGCAAAAGAACAACAACTATGCCACACCTATTGTTGTGAAGTTGTTCTCGTCGCTCTCTATTACGGAGAGGTGATCTCTATGCTCGATTAACTTGCCGAAAAATTTGCAACAACAAAGTTATCGAGTAAGATTCACCGCTAGCGGGTATGGCTATAGCTCATTAGACTGGTATTAAACACTGCCTTACCAACACATGCAATTTAAGGCAGCTCTCTTCCCGCGTTGCCAACATACGTTCATTTGTACCAGTTGCTTCATCTATTCGCCACTTGTTAACTCTTGGTGAAAAGAAGAGTCCTTATATTGATCAGCTCCAAGAATACTAGAAACAAGATTGCACCCATCAGAGAGTGTGTGCGCGTTTCATTGATGTAGTTGTGCAGCGCTGCCAACCCTTTGCTCTTCGCAATAAATTTAGTGCATTTTTATATTCGAAATGCGAAAATTTTTGAGTTTAGGAGTTTTATTCTTTTTATTTTTAATTTAAAATTGTAAGTAAAAAAAATAGTACAATTAAGGAAAAAAAAGCTAAAAAAAGGTCAATCTTACATTTAAAACTTACGCTGAGAAGATTTCATTGTTATTGACAATTTTTTGATTTTTATTTGATCTTTTCAAACTGCAAATCTTAATTGTCGCACTTTTTGAAGTTATGCAAGAATATTAGATCTTCTTCTCTCAACTCTTCTTAAGATTTAAAACCTTTTTATAAATATTTACTAAATACGAATTAAAGCCATTGAGGTGTATTCGAAGTAAAAATAAGAAGAAAAAAAAGTATAACCAAACCCCAGACAAGCAATGGAGCGCGTAAAAGATAAAAAAATAACATTTTCATCACTCAAAGTAATTTTTTTCTAATTTAATAAAAAAATTAACCAAAAGCAAAATGGGATGATTAATTTTGCGCCACCTTGTTTATTGCATTTTGAGCAACTTTTTTCAGAACCGTGTTAGTCTCCATGATTTATTTTTTTCTAAATTATTAATTAATGTCATATGCTCCAAATTTGTCATCTGATTGTTTTTATTTGCGAAATTTCAATAGAATTAATAAAGAAGATTTAGCTGAAGAAGCTTCTTCAAGGATTCCTGCCTTGGCACAACTTCTGGTTTGTAGCTAATGTGAATGAACAGGCTAATGAATTCTATAAACGTATCAACCATTTTTTCGATAAATATGCCCCCAAAATAAGAGCTAACAGCAATAAACAGACCGTTAAACCATGGCCACATTTGGAAAGTTGCTAATATAACACTTTTTGGGAAGAAAGTAATTTAGTGCTGCCCGTCGCTTAAAGTCATGGATGCCATGTGGCAATCCTTTGAAAAGGGCAATCATTTTAGATTTTTCAAAGCATTTGAAGCATTGATGTGGGGACCATTTGTAAAAATACATAAAGACGCACCCAAACACCCAAAAAGCACAAAGGATATAGTCTCTAAAGTAAATGTTCCAGATTAATGCCAGTAATTTGGTGTACCACAAGTCTCAACATTTAGCTCAGCATTATTTACTTTATACACCAACGAGATTACAAATGATGTGATGATGTGAAGATACGAGGTGTGCTCAAAAAGTATCGCGAATTTTGTGTTTTTTTTTCAAAAATTATTTATTTATTCATTAATATCCATTTTGTCCCCTTCTTCGAAGCACTTCAAAAAATAATTTTTTTTTTTATCTTGTTCAGCCCCTTCTTCGATGCCGTCTTTATCTCGTTAATCGTAGCGTAGTGTCGGCCTTTCATGGGCCTTTTCCATTTCGGGAACAAGAAAAAGTCACAGGGCGCCAGATCTGGGGTATACGGTGGCTGTGGCGTCATTAGTGTGTTGTTTTTGGCCAAAAAGTCGTGCACAAGCAACGATGTCTGAGCAGGGGCGTTGTCGTGATGCAAGAGCCAATTTTTGTTCTTCCACAAATCCGGGCGTTTCTGGCGGATTGTTTTACGCAAATTGCGCTTAACTTGCAGATAATATTCCTTATTGACCCTTTTACCCTGTGACAAGAACTCACGATGCGCAACGCCCCTGCAATCGAAGAAAACGGTAAGCAAAACTTTTACATTCGACCGAACTTGGCGCGCTTTTTTCGGTCTTGGTTCGTGCGGCAGCTTCCATTGAGATGATTGAGCTTTGGTTTCCACGTCATAACCATAAACCCACGATTCGTCACCAGTTATGACCCTCTGGAGCAAATTTGGGTCGTCCCGGACAGAGTCCAACATCTCATTAGCAATGTTCATGCGATGCTGCGGCCTTCTGAGAACATTTTGTACCACCGATAAACGTTGCTTTGGTCCAAAGTAGCTTCTCCGTATGACACAGTCAACATTCGGAATGCATCCGCGCACTTAATTTCGTTTTTCACACAAAATTTGATACAGGTTCTTGGATCCATCTTTTTGAATAGGTAAAAATCGAAGACGAGCCGAAACACGTGCAAGCAAAGCAGCTGTCAACAATTAACTGAACATTCAAAATGGCCGAACTCGTCGGCATGAGTGAGAGACATGAGTACCAACATATCGCCACAAAAAAATTTAAATTTGAATATGCGTACCCTGCGAAAATTCAAAATTCGCGATACTTTTTGATTATACCTCGTATATCTATAATTGGCGCGTACACCCTTTTTCCGAAAGTGTTAGACATGCGAAAATTTTTAAAACTTTTGGCTTTAAACTACGAGGGTCATTTAAAAAATCCGTGCAAAGCTAGAAAGCTGGCACTACAGGTACATATCGAGGTTATTTTAAGTTAGTAGCATCTCTTAGAAAAACGCACACCAAGTTTCAGCCAGATCCATATATTTCTTTGTGTTTGCCTAAGTCATGTGAATCGAGGTTGTCAAGTGATTTTTCTTTTGCATCATCATAGCGCACCAGCTCACGCCTCAGCAATTCTGGTCGCATAATCAAGGGAAATAGAGCTCCAACTCATTTCACATACCCCAGATTCTCCAGACTTGGCACCTTCAGATCCTCAGAACTACTATTTGTTCCCGAATTTGAAGAAATAGCTGGCGGGAAAAAGATTTTACTCAAACGAGGAGGTGATTGCAAAAACGAATGGCTACTTTTCATACTTAGGCAAATCCTACTACGCGGCAGGGATCAACAGACTAGAACAGCGTCGGATGAAGTGTATAAGCCTAAATGAAGAAAATACAACGAAATGTTTGCTAATGCCTACCAAGCGGCAATTGCCGTTAGAACAAACATTTTCATATAATACTGCATGACAATTTTTAAGCAGCTCAAACCAATCGGAACTTTGTTAATATTTCCTAAAAATATACCTATCCAGCAATAAACATTCAATGGACTAGCAAATGCAGGACATTTTATTAAAATGCATATATATATCTGAGCGAAGTTAAAAGTCAATGCATAGTAAAATTTCTCAGGAAATATTTTCGTAAATTATTGAAGTGAAACTTCTTAAGCGTCGATGGAGAGTAAAATTTCAAGACCATGCAACGTTTTGGGCATTTTCGTTCCGCGAGAGAGACAAAAAGATATAACGCAGAGGAAAAGGAGAGAGAGGGCTATACTTTATATATATCTTAGACACACTTTAAGCAATTTTTCCTGAGTTTTTTCTTGTGGTTGCTAATTTCTAGTGAGAAATAACACTGCCTACTTTTTGGCGCTTGTTTGTTGGTGCAAACTTATAGGAAATATATTTTTGATGCCTACTTTTTGGCGTTATATTACCTTGGTGCCTACTATTTGGGGCGTTTTTGGTCCCAATTTTTTCGCATTTTTTTTTGTGCCTACTTTTTGGCGCTTATTTCCGTTTCCTGGCTATTGCTTTTGTGTACTATAAAGTGCGATCCATTCCGGCGTCGTATTTATTAGTATTGCCTTGCCATAATTTGTGCCGTAGCTGCAGTCCTGGAATCGCTGCGTTTGTGCGGGTGATAAACGCTCAGAGTAGTGCGCGTTGTTGCCACGGTTTGTGTCCGGTCAGTTGTGTACATCGGTCGATCCTTCTCCGTTTTTTGTAAATTTTGTCTATTTGAATTCTCTGCAAATGTTGTGAATTTATTTAGATGTATATTCTTGATCTCTCTCTCTCTGATTCTCTCTCGAGTCTCTCCTTCTTTCTTTGTCTGCCTTGGATTTTTTTTTTAATCCAGTAGTTCCCACCTAAAAGAGTCGTTTCGACGCTTCATAGGACATCAGCAACACCATCCCGTCCGTCCTATTACTGAATACTGCCTTCCCCTGCTTCCAGCTTAACCCGAGTTGAGCCATCTCGCGTCACAGTCCTCTTCCAGATTTATCTTGGCCTGCCAGGCGCTCTTCCCCTCGTTGTGAGTGGGTTCCATTCCATTGCCTTCTCCGCTATGCTACCGTCTGCTTTGCGTAAAGTGTTACCAATCCACTTCCATTTCCGTCTTCTAATGCAAACGTCTAGCGGCTCCGTGTTTGCTTTTTCGAGCCAAGAATTTGCTTTGGCATTATTTTTGACCCGGAAATTCGGAATATAATCCTCAAACTTGAAGGCGACTGGTTATAGCGGATTTTCCAGGTAGAGCTACTCTACAGCAGCACCTACAGCACATGCGTCTTGACGAGCCTGACCTTTAAACTGGAACTCTGGTTGTTATTTCGCCATACAGGGTGCACTAACTGGCATTTACTTGAATAAACTCCTAAACAAAGTGGCTTGGAGTGATTTGACAAGCAAAGCTTATTGGAAACCACTTTAATAGAAATGATGGAGGACAGTTGAGTAGATCTAACCTTAGCTTGCTCAATAGTTATTGCATGCGCCGTTCCCTGTCCCAATACAAAAATGCAAAATTGACCGACAAGTCCAACAGGGTTTTTTGAATAATTTGTTTTTACTTTATTATCGTACCAGCACGTCCAGTGCAGAAACTGTACAGTTCCGTTACGTCCAGTCAAATAATTTGCTTTAGGAGTTTCATATACCTCCTGACGCACATGTGGCTCAGGAACGTATCAGTGCTTACCAGGCGCACGTTTCCTGAACAATATGTGGCTCAGCGGACAGGAAACGTGTTAGTCAACTGAATTCGTATTTGCACTGAATTAATCTGTTTACCGAGAACGAATGCCGGCTATGTCTGAAGGAAGCTGATTACTTGATTTCGCTCCAGAAACTTGTAACTGACTATATTACAGTTAGAGCACTTCTCAAGCTTGAATTTGAATTCGATACCAGGGGTCAGAGACATATTACCGGTATGCAAAATACCTATACTCAATAACTTAGAAAAAAACTCCGAATATACGACTTTTACACCTAAATTCTTTCACTTTAAAAAGCAATTTTTTATTATGAAAATTCGCTTTATCCACCACATAAATTTCTTGAGTGCTTTACGATAGCAAGAAAAAGGAACGGCTATTGCCAACCACTCAGAGTCGCTCTTAAATAATTTATAAAATAATAATAGCCATTGAACCTATGCTTATATATAAATGCTTTAAACGCTCATAAAAGCAAACTAGAAAATACTACTTTTATCTACATTTTTGTACCGCTACTCTAAATCGTGTCAGCCCGTTCAGGCGCTTGTGAATATTTGTGAGCAAGAACTTTCTCCTTTATCGTTTGCTTCGAATTTCTAAAAATATTAAATCTCAGTGTGTGCGTGCGGAAATCACAAATGCCATTCTTCACACACATTTCCAAGGATACAGAGCAGCAGCCTCATATATAAATAACCGCTTATGGCATGGCATGCGAACGATTTTCAATAAGCCTCAATGAAAAAGCAGCACGCAATTACCACACAACCCCCACTCTCACTAGTCTCCTACACTACCACAGTTATCTGCTGGCGAACATTTCGGCTCCCAAGAGCGTAGTCACGCCAATCCATATGCTTCTGAGAAAGAGATTTTCTTACAATTTATGCATACACTATTGGCGCAGTATCGACTGCTAACACAAATTAGAAACTAAGCTGCAAAGTAATTGACAAAAAATCGAAAACAAAACTTGAAAATGAAAATGAAAAACTGAAAAGCTGCAAACCGAAAAACAAAATGTTGAAAAATGAAAGCTGAAAAATGAAAAACTGGCAAACGAAAAGCAGAAAAGCAGAAAAACGATGAAAAATTATTCACATTCAGACGTCTGCTTGAGAGATACGTATGTACGTAAATTTGCAGGCTATGCCATGTCATTTGATCAATATGAATTTGTCTGCAGACAAAAAAGTAAAAGAACACCAACAAATGCGAAAATAAAATCGAACATCAAAGCTGGTGAGAATTTATAGGCGTCTAAATGGGAGTGCGTGTGTGCATGTGCGTGTGCCTGTGTGAGCATTTATGTGAGTGGGGAGGTTGAAGAAATATGAAAAACGTACTTAATCCGATCGCATATGTGCGTAACGAAGTGAAATTATGCGGAATAAAGGCAGTGGCAAGGTGAATGCAAATAAATTTGTAGCATACTTCTGGGCTGCGAGCAGAAGAAAGTACGCTGCAAGACTCTTCAAATACGTTACACGCCTCTCATGAATGGTAGTTACTGGTAGTAACCTGAATTTGGAATTTGTAAACTTTGCAAAATCGAAAAATAAAAAAAAAGCAAAAAACCAAAAACAAAAGGAAAAAAACAATCAAAAACAATCAAAAACAAAAAAAAAACAAAAAAAAACAAAAAAAAACAAAAAAAAACAAAAAAACAACAACAAAAAAATTGAAAAAAAAACCAAAAA